>JAHBCN010005326.1:0-56301 GCA_019359885.1 Listronotus oregonensis
TCTTATTGGGATATTTAAAAGCCAGGGTTTATGCCAGTAAACCACGAACAACTGAGGATTTAAAGAACAATATTAGAATGCAAATCAACTAAATTCAACTGGCTTTATGTTAGACTGTAATCGAAAATTGGGTATCTTCAATTCGCGCTACTCAACGAAGCCGTGGCGGCCATTTGTCTGACATACTGTCAAAATGGTGTATATTCTACTTAAATGTAAATAAATAAATAGGATCCTATTATTTGCCTTATTTGTTTTATTTAACTTTAAAAGTGAGACACTTCTATTGGCTGATCCTTTATAATAACCTATAACGAACAAGGGTTTGAATAAGTGCGATTTATGATTGAGGCAATTTAATGTCTTAGCCTTGGGAACGCATTAAGAGTTAAGATCAGTTATCCCCAAATAATGCCCGAGTAAGTTATAACATTTTTTCAGCGCTCGTTTTGTTATTAAATCTGACCCAACCTGACAAATGTTTTAATGGTTGTTATACCAATGATAAGTTTATAAATAGACTTTATGTTTGTTTTGTGTATCTTCATTGCCTATACTATAATCGTTTATTAATAGAAAATCATGCGTTAATGATGGCAATTAATAAATGATTTTGTATACGTTAATAATACTCATAAATTAAACATTTAATATAGTTTATAAAAAGTTATGTTTTTCCCCACAGGCTATTTAAATTAAATAACCATAAATCCCCTTATCCCACATAACAGAGATACACCTCAATTACGTCATATCACGTGACGAAAAAATGATTGTGTTGCGTTTTAGTGGTTTTCCGCTAAATGTTATAATTTATTAATTGCAGAAGGTAAACTGTAATATTACTTAATGTTACATTCCATAACGAACAAAATATCTGGTTTTATTTTGCTCTGCGGTTTTTTATGGAATTGCAGAAGTAGAAAAAAATACGGAAAGCTCCTACATGTTACTGTTTCTTAAATTGATAAAGAAATCAATAATCGTTTAGGAATTTTCTTTCTTACTAAGTAAGACTTTACCGGAAATTTCCATTTTCTTATTAAATTTGTACAACCTGATATGATAAATTATGTGAATCCCTTTTTTGTATAAGTATTATACAAAGTGGTATGAAAATAAATTAATTCAAGATTCAAGGTATCCGGTACGTGTATAAAATTTTATAACAGACTTCTAACGTCAAAATAGATCAACTTAGTTATTTCTAAAATCACTTTGTTTAGCCGGAAGGTTGATGTTCCTTCCGGCTAAACAAGTTTTGAAGTAAGTTTGAAGAAATAGAGGATTTTTTTTATTTCGTAAAAACATACGAATTAATGTTTTCTGGTTTATAGTTGGATATTATAAAATGACATTTTTAGGTAGTAGGCTATGAAAAAGTAAAATTTAATTAACGTGACGATTTTTTAGGACAATCCCACTCATATAAAAAAAAAAAAAAACCCAAATAAAATGTAACAAAACAAAATTTGCTTTCGGATAAAAAGGAAGAAGGGAAAATGTAACTGACTACAAAAATCGAAAATTTAATGGATTTGTCAATCGTGTCGTCAATCGCTACCTCAGTAGCGACTGTACTTTATATTGTTGATTAATCTTTTAACGATTATCTCTAGTTTAGAAAACAAAGCTAAAAAAAGTGCAAAACCTGGCAATTTTTTTCAAAATGCGTAGATTTGCATAAAAATTTGTATTAAGCTTAACTTACCTCTTTAAATCATATTATGCCGATATGCGCTCTTTATTTTTTAGGAGTTAAAACTACCCTTTATTGCTAAAACCTATAAAACTATACATTAAAGCTTAAGTTGAGTAAAAGTTAACTTAAATAAGTTAAAAAAGTAGTATTTTGTTACTTTGAAATATTATTTTTAAAAATTTTTAAAACCCTAACTTTTTATTTTGTATAAAATTTAAAAAAAAATTATTTGGTTTTCTGAAAAGGGGTAATTTTAAATTATTTTAAAAAATTAATACTTTTTTTTGGGTTTTGCTTGAACTTTTTCTTTTAATTTAAAGTTTAACCAAAAAACATAAAAAAGAAAAAAAGGTTTTTAAATTTTTTAAAAATTTAATTTTTTTTAATCTTAAAAAATTAAATTTTTTTTAAAATTTTATAAAAATAAAAATAACAATTTTTTTAAAAATTGGCCGCTTAAAGATTTTATTTTTTTGTTATTTAAATTATTGGTATTCACAGGGGGTTAAAAACAATTTAAATTATTTAAAAAAAAGTTTTTTAAAAAACCATTTTTTATTGTTTTTTTTTTTTTTTTTTTTAAGAGCTATGGGTCCTATACAGGGTAAGTCGTGAAGTGGGACGCCCCATTTATTGCTTTAAATATTCCAATTGGGAAAAATGTTTTATCAAAAATACTGGTTTTTGCTCTATATTTTGCGAACAACGTTATGTATACAGGGTGTATCAAAAAGTCCGTACAAAGTTCATTTTTAAATGACTTCCTATATTTTTTTTACATTTTTGTTTTCTGAAAAAAAATTCTAGATATTTTTTATTTTGTATATCATATCCCTATATTCAAGTTTAACGGAATGTTCGATTTAAAACAAATTTAAAAGGGAAAAAACCGTTCATCTTTTACTGTTTTTTACGTTTATATGGTTTCAGCTGTTTTGAGATTTTCATAATAACCATATATGTTTTAAGGGTTTAAAATTAAAAAAGTTTTATTAATTTTGTAAAAATTGTTTCAATCGTTTTTTTCTTGTTTAAGGTTTTACCTACCTACCTACCTCTATTAGTCATGTGATATCTAATAACTATTAATTTATTACTATGGTGTTTTGTCACTCTACAAAAACCCTAAAACCATAGAAATGAAAAAAAAAACATTAGAGTGAGAGTTTTTCATTTCAATTTGTATTTAAATGAGAATATCTCGTAAACAATTGAATATGGGAAAGAATCCAGATACAAAATATCTAAATTTATGCAGAAAACAAAAATTTAACAAAAATATAGGGTGTCTTTTAAAAAAATTAACTTTTTTTGTACGGTTTTGAGACACCTTAAAAATACATAACGTTGTTTCCAAATATAAAACAGCAAAAACAAAAAAAATTTTTGTATAAAACATTTTTCCATTTAATTTAAAGCAAAAAATGGTCAATCTTTACAGACTTATTTTTTATATTAAAACTTTTAAAAAACTCTTATTTTTTTAAAAGGGGAGTTAAAAGGGCTGAAAAAAGGTAGTGCTCGTCTATACACACGCGTTTTAAACTTTTAAATCATACTTAATTTCCGTCATACAGTAAATACAAAAAGCAAAATGTTTGTAATTCAAAAAGCTATAATTTGATACCTAAGTAATTTTTGGTGACCGGAAATAAGCGCAAAAGAAAAAAGCGCACAGGAAATATCCGCACGGAAAAAAGCGCACAGATATATAAGCGCACATGAAATAACCGCACATGGAAAAATACGCACATCGATAAAAGCGCACTTGGAAAAAACCGCACGTAGATTAATGCGCACATTGAAAAATGCGCACACACAAAACCGATATATGCAAAGAAGAAAAGGCATTATGAGATATCATAATAAATAAATTTATATAATTGTTAGGTAAAAGAAAATGGTTTAGTGAGCTATCGGATGGTCATACACATACATTACTATTATTGTTGAGCCTAAATGCCAATTGTGGGAAATTTAAATATTATTTAGAAAAAAAAAATAGTCCTTATTCCTTAATATCATTGTTGTGCCTAAATTACCATTTTTAGGAAATTAGGTCAGATCAGAGTCATAAATAAATTAGTCCTAAAATTGGGTCAGATTAGAGTCATTAATCCTTTTATTACGGCCATTTTGGTACCTAATTGCCTTTTCTAGGTAACTATTATTTATTATAAAATTATTTAATGATAAACTAAATATTATTCCTTTTTCTTATTGTCATTGTTGGACTATATATAGGCCACACACTTTAGTTTCCTTTACTTCACTTTAAATTTCAAACAAGACAAGTCGACATTTTTTCTTAATAAACGAAATGGAGTTTTCAACCAGTCAGAAAGGCAAACCAATTCTAAGTTATAAGGGATTTGAATATCTACGTTTTCGCTCAACAAATGGAATAGATACTTGGAGGTGCCGCATGAATCGATCCACAAAGTCCCATTCTTTATTGAAAACGATGAATGCAGACATCGTACAGGAGCCAACCAGTCACTGTCATGACTCCTGTCCCCAGAAAGCAGAAGCAAATATCGTCAGAAGTCGAATGCGACAAGCGATGGTAGCTGTGGATGCTACTCCTCGCAATGTCATTGGAGACGTCTTATCAGGAGTGAGCAATGATGTACTGGCTTATATTCCAAAGCAATCGTCTCTTGCTAGGACTCTTCGAAATCACCAAACAGAGAATCACTTCCCGAATTCATTGACGAGCAATTTTTTGATTCCCGAGAAATATTCTGACTTGGTGTTACACGACTCCGGCATAGAAGATCCTAACAGAATTCTAACATTGGGAGATCGAGAGTTATTGTGCCAGCTGGACGAACCCACTCTATTCGGTGACGGAACATTTGACAAAGCACCTACAATGTTTTATCAGCTTTATACTTGGCATGCCAAAGTTGGAAATTCGTATCCGCCATGCGTGTACATATTGCTACAAAAGAAGAATGAAGAGACATACGTGGATGTTTCGATTTTAAAAGGTTAGTTCAAACATGTCGCCCCAGAAAATACTTTTAGATTTCGAGAGAGCCTGCATGAATGCTGCAAGAAGGTCTTTTCCAGAAGCAGAAATAAAGGGTTGTTATTTCCATTTATGCCAAAGCCTCATAAGAAAATTAATGCAGTTGGTTTAAAATCAGACTTCCAATCCAACCTCAACACAAAATTAATGCTAAAATCCCTTGCTGCATTATCTTCCGTTCCGTTAGAAGACGTAAGAACTATTTTTAACATGCTAGCAGAAACTTTTCCTAATGAAGAAAAATTTAACGATGTCCTAACATATTTTTTCTCCACATATATAGAAGGTGCTGCTGGAAGATGTCCTCAATTCTCTCCAAGAACATGGAATCATTACGTTGCCGCTCTCGACGAATCGCCAAGAACTACTAATTGCTGCGAAGGGTTTCACAATGCCTTAAACTCGCTGTTTCATTACAGTCATCCGAGCATATGAATGCTTTTTGACGGACTGCGTAGGGATTTAGCATGCCATAAACTGACTCTAGTGAACTCTAAAAGTAATAGAGTGGAGCCTTCAAAAGAAAATAAGATAACTTTCCCCTCTTGTTGCTAGCTTTTAAAAAATATAAGGAGACTGAGGACAAACTGTCTTATTTGAGAAGAATAGCCAATTTATAATAGCTTACTGTTGAAAACATTATTTAGTTATATTTTATAATAAGTAAAAAAAAACATGTTTACAACTGTATAAGTCTATTTTGTTTTAATTTTTTAATTTCTACATATTTTTTTTTTTAAACTAATACCGATTTTAAAAAGAAAACAAATTAAAAGATATTACCATATGGTGAAAATTTTTCCGCGGACACTGTATACACCCGTGTGCGACGAGTTAGACTATTCCAGTTATTTCAGATCTTGTGCGCTTCTGTCCATGGCATTAATCTACGTGCGGTTTTCCAAGTGCGCTTTTTCGATGTTATTATTCGTGTGCGGTTATTTCATGTGCGCTTATATACCTGTGCGTTTTTTTCCGTGAGCATATTTCCTGTGCGCCTCTTTCCTGTGCGCTTTTTTCCGGGATTCGTAATTTTTACGTATCTCCCTTAGTTATTTTCAAGAAAAGGTAATTTTTGATTAAAATATTGAAATTTGATTTTCACTTGCAGCTCCATTTTTGTCAAAGTTTAGCAATTTAAATCGGTTAAAATTTTAGACTTATTTTAATTGGGGTGGTAATTAGGGGGTTTTTTCGAAGATTTTTGCACTCAAAAAATGTTGATGTAACTTAACTTTAATCATAACTCACTCAACTTTTATAAGACATCCCCTTTTTTTTAAATGTATGTAAAATGTTGTGAAATGCATACTTTTCGAGTTATTTCGATCGAAAGTCGGAGTTTTTCGTCGATAAAATCAACGTTTTTAATCGTTTTTTTGCAAATAACTCGATAAGTAAAATTTTATCAAAATAACTTCAAATAACAAAATCGTAGCTTTTAAAAAGACATATAAAATTGTTTTTTGTAATTGCTGTGAGACCAACACAATCTAAGTTGTAGTTTGTTAAAGGTTAGCTTCATCAAACACAAAATTTCAGCGTTTCAAAAGGCAACTAAGGCAAAATCTACGAATTTTTCGAGGAAAACTAATAATAACTTTTTTAAAGCGTTTGCAAAGATTTTTTTTTAATGTATATATTACAAAATTTAAGTGAGTTATGATTAAAATAAGCTTAGACCACAATTTTTTAAGTGTAAAAATTCTCGAAAAACAACCCCCGAATTACCACCCTAATTAAAATGAGTGTAGCTTTTTTCAGTTTTCTTTATCTATGTATTATAAATACATTCTAAAATTTTACCCAATGTAAATTGCTAAATTTTGAAAAAAAAAAAATAAAAAGTTTTCAAATTGAAAAAATCAAAAATTTTAGAATTTTAATTTAAAAAAAACTTTTTTTGAAATAATGAAAAACCTAAGGAGAAAACGTAAAAATTGCTTAAGTATAGGTTTTATAGCTTTGAAAAAAAAAAATTTTTTTAATTTTTAAAAAATGAAAGGTTTTTATTTAAATTTTTTAAAATAAGTAAGGTTTTTTAAACATTTTAATATATAGGACTTTATACCTTAACAAAAACAAAATTTTTTAAAGAACTTTTTATTACAAAACTGAAAGAGTTATGTTAAAAAACAATTTTTTGGGCATTCAAACAATTCAATAATTTTTAAAAAATCCGGGTTTTGTACTATTTTTCATTGTAATATTTGGGGTGGATTTAAGGATTAAAAATTCAAATTTAATTTTTTAAAAATTTTTAAGCGGTAGATTTTTTTAAATTTCAACTCTGTGACAATATGTTAATTTTTCTAGGTAAATAATTTTTCTTTAAGTCATAAGGGTTGATTTTTAAGGGTTAAAATATAATAAATATTTTTTAAAAATTATATACTTATTTTTTTTTAAATTTTTATCAGCCTAATTTTATGTATTAAAAAAAATTTAAAATGAAAGTTTTAAAGGTTTTGCAATGGGGGTATTTTTTCCCAAAAATAAAAACGATATTAGCTAATAGAATCTAAAAGAAAAGGGGAAGTTATAATTCAAATTTATGAAAAAAAATGTGATAATTTTAATTTTTAAGGGTAAATTTTTTTTTAAAACCAAAAAGTTGATTTTTAAAATATGAAATTTTCAAATTTGTTTCAAAAAAAAAAAATATTTTTTTTTAACTTATTAAGAAATTTTTCCCAAATTAAGCTTTTATTTATTTTTTTAGATTTTTTGCAAAAAGGGGAATTTTTTTTTCCAAAAAAAAAAAAATTCATTTAAAAATTTTAAAAAGGGGGAAATTAAGCCTAATCCCAAATTTTCACAAATTATGTTTTTAAAAAAATTCCGGTTTTGCATTTTTTTTTTTTTTTTCTGAAAAAGTTTCGTAATATATTTTTTTTAAATTTAATCAAGACATCTTAAACACTTTGAAGTGGGCGTTTAAGGAAATATTAGGCCAATTACAATTTTACAAAATACTGAAAGGAAAATGTAATACGTCAATTTTTAAAAACCTATAAAATTGTTCAAAACAATTAAAAAAACAGATGTTAATTGCATCAAGTGACCAAATATTTAATGTTTAAATAACAGTTCGGAAAAACAAAAACAAAAAATATATCTGTTTTATTCTTAATGATTTTTAAAAGCAATAAAAAATATATTTTGCGAAAAGTAAATATCCAGACAGGATGTATTTTTTTATAGAAATTACAATAACATTGATGTTGTTTGCGTTTTTTTTTTTTCCTCGTCAATTTCTGGTAAAAATAAAAAACATTTTATGTTCAAAATACCTATAAATATATCCTTAATTATTTTTCCTAAAAACCCACTGGTCTACCTAGTTGTATTCTTTAACTACTTTTATTATCTGACAAAAAGTTTAATTAATGTCTCAACCCCCCGGGGGATGTTTTCCAAAGTATATCGTATGGTTTTTACGGATCATCCCCCCAAAAAATTTAACGATTTTTTTCCTATTGTTTTGGGAAACCCTTTTTTTTATAAGGGCAGGGGGGGGAAGGATTTTTGGTATTAACCCATTAGGCATATAAATTTTTTGGGCTTATTTTAGTGGCAGTGTTGAATAACCGTTTTTACTGTGCTTTTAAAAAAAAATTGTTTTAGGGGAAAATAACTTTTCGCCTCGAAATCATTTTTTTTTAAAAAGCAAAACAGGTTTTGGAAAAATGTGTATGAAACTTTAATCAGTAGGGTCTAATTAAACAAAAAACTTTAAAAAAAATGTCTATTTTTAAAAAAATCAAAAATATCGATAAGGGATATTATTATTAGTAAAAGTTGAACAAAAAAAAAACGTAGTGTTTTTTCAATCTCACCGTATAGACAATATGTTTAACCCTAAAGAAAAAATTTTTCTTTTTTGAAAGCGGGGTTATTTCTACCTTGGAAAAACGAAAAAAAGCTAGACGAAGACAAACCAAAAAATATTACCTACCCACCGGGGTTTTTAAAATGGTTTAAATCCGAAAATAGGAGAAAAAACAGATCCATAATTTACCTTGATGAAACGTGGTTTGATACACACGACACGTATCCAAAGGATGGGTTGTTCCCCGTCAAAACTGTGAAAAACACTTTTAAATAAAGGAAAACGCATTCCCCCAATCACGCTGGTTCAGAAAACGGATTGCCCCAAACTGCTAGCTGTTGTTGCAAAGAATTTTAAAAGGTTCTAGCTTGGTTTTTATAAAGTAAATTAAAATTTTTAAAAATGGTTTCAAAAATTTTAAAAAATTCCAAACACAGTGTTATTTATGGATAACGCAATCCCTTCTTAAAAAAAACCCCTCAAGTTAAAAATGAAATCCGGGAATATTTTTAGAAAAGATATTTTTTTGAATGGGTTACAAAAACGCATCTTTTGGAAGCCCAAATTGTATGAAATTTAAAAAACAATTGTATTATATTTGGTGAACAGGTGGGATACTGTTTCGGCTTCCTCCGTATCACTGTTGTTTAACCCCTAGGCATTTGTGAAACCAAGTAAAATCAAAATCAGAGCAAAAAAGAACCTACTTTAAGCCCCGTTTTAAATTTGTAAAAAATTTAATTACTAACATACCATTGGAGCTGAAAAATTCATTTTAAAATTAAAAAAAATTGGGGCTCTTGCATTTTATCCAAAACCATAAACCCCTTTGAATAACTCAATGATACTCTGATAGGGGAAAAGAAAATTTTTTGTATTTAGAATAAAAATGTAATTATTATAGATAATGCAGTTTTTAAATTTATTAAAACTTTGCATTATTTAATTTCTTTGTAATTTTTAAAATTAACTTACCCAAATAAACAATAAATTATAAATTTTTTTTATTAAAATCCGTTAAAGTTCTGTCCTTTAATACTACCAAACCGCAGTTTTTTTGATTTGGCAGGTATAATCCATAAATGAAACAAGAGCTAACAAGGGGTTTCTTTGAGACAGACTTACTTTGGGAAAATTTTTTTTAAACATAAGTCTGCATTTTTTTTTCACCTTTAAATAACACATTTCGGTGACCATCATTCCGAAAGACTACTAAACCGATCGTTTTAAATATTTGTTCACATATTCTACCACAAATAACTACTAATGGCGTCGAGTTTTTTTATTTTTCAATTAATTAGTATCAATCTTATAATAACAAATTTTTGATTTTTTATTGTCAAAAAATTTAGATTTCAACTTCAAAATAATGCAAATGAATTTAAAATTAATAAAATAAATAAAACTCGGTCAATTAAGAGAAGCTAATTAACTAATTAAAACAATTTGTTTTTTAATTTTAAATAATCCAGTGCTGAGGAATCACGGTCACCGCAAAAAAAAATTCGAGGCACCTGCGGAAAACGCAATAAATCCGTTATTCCTTTATATTTTTGTACCAAATTTTTTAAATATTCTTAAAATGTTGTTTTAATATAGTAATTTTTAAAAAATCTATAATAACAATATTTTTAAAAAAAAATCTTGAAATTCTTTTTTATTAACCAAACAAATTTTTCCCTTAAAAAAATTTTCACTGGTTGGGTAGAGTCTGAAAATGAAATTTAGACAATATATTTTTTTACCTCTTTCTATCATTAAGCTCTCAAATTCTTGTTTATAAATAAAAAGCGGATTATTTGGGTACCCTTAACAATAGCTTAAAGTTATGGACAAATATTTTGCTTATAACGATATGGTTTGGAACTATTTAAAAAGACACCTTTTTTAATACTTCAAAATTATCAATCGGTCAATTGTTTGCCGTGTCAATTTTGTCATGGTTAATATTAAATTATTGTCATTGTTTTATTTATATTTACAAATAAAATAATTTTTCTACTACTGTAAAAACAAGAAAATTTTTGGGTCCTAGGCGAATGATAACGAAAGAAAACCCTTCGGTTACCTGGTTGCTAAGCGTTATAGCTACGAAAGTAATATTTTCAGCGCCTGGACAAAAAAGTAAGAGAAAAAAAAGAAAGAAAATATGTTTAAATATTAGGATTTATTTATAAAAAGTAACAAATTTTAAACAAAATATTTTAAAAAACTAGGTTAGGTATTAACAAAAATTTGCAATTTGAGCAATTAGCAAAAAAAATTGGAGGAATAATACTTGAATTAACAGTTTTTAAATTTGTTGGGGGGGTATCGTTATCCCCTTTTTAACTACGTTAATTTTCTATTTTTCACTGTTATTATTAGAAAATATTTGGAATTTCGTGTAAAACCTTTTTTAAAATTTTCCACCTTATTACTATAGGATTCAGCAATATATCCCTCCGCAACAGAAGAAGACTTCCAACCTCCAGCCATTTGTCCAAAATATCATTTGAAGATTAAGGAACGTAGTTGACGTTCTTCTAAAAGAATGGCCAGTGTATCTACTGATGTCTTCAAGCTTCAAAACTTCGCAATTTTTTTGGTACATTTGAAAAGTGTGCTTTCCAATTTCTTGATTAACACATTTATCTTTCATAAGAAAATAAACGCTATCTAGAGCATTTTTGGTTCAGCTTTAAAATATTTCCCGTAGAAATCTGACATAAGGAACTGAGCCTTCATCGTTGGTTACTACAAAGTTTCTTTTTTAAATTTATTTTTAGACTCCACTATTTTTATATAGCCAGACATTTTTTTTTCTACATCACTTAGCTTCATTCTGTATATTTCGTCTGTCCGGCATGCCCCAGCCACTCCCATAATGGCTATTACTTTCATTGCTAAGTAACTTTTATCAGGGGGTTAAGTAAAAAATTTATGATTTTTTTTTTTAAAAAAGTTTGACTTTTTTGCCTCATAACCATCGTTTTTCCTTTTAATAAAAGCAACTAGTTTCTTGAACTCCGAAATATCTTGATTTTGTTTACGGAAATTGTTAACTTGAGCATGGAATATACAGACCAGAGGGTTGGGGGGATAAAGACTGGGATTTTTCTTGAAAATACGCCAACATCACATTCTCGTCAATCCCCCCCACATTTTTTGTAGAAACCAATTCAAAAAAACGATTTATATGTTTGATGGTCCCTCTTTAGATTTGTCTGGCAGAAGTGGGTACCCCAAGGCCGCTGTTTTTTGGATGCCATTTTCATATTCATTTAACATTTTAAAATGGGAATGGATTTATACTAAATTAACAATAATTAAAAATCTGACAAGTGCTGATGACAGACAATATAAAAATAAATGTGTTGCTATGGTTTAAATTTTTTAAAAGGGAAAAAATTTCAAAATCTCTGATATTTCTATTAAAACATGATTTTAAATGATTATTAAATTATGCGATACATAGAACAGTAGCAAAAAAATATAAAAATTACACAGCGAAAGGCCTTTAAATGTTGGGATTTTAAATACCTCGGCTTCGCCTCGGCCATTTAAAAAACCCCCTCAAAACCAAAAAGTAAACTTTCGCATCTTGTAATGTAAATAACTATTTATTAATAATTTAAATTCAATTTCATTTCATTAAAAAAATAAAAAATTATTCGATTTTATTTAAAAAAAAAATTTGAGGGGTTTTAAAACCTTTTTTTTTATGTTAAAAAAAATCAAATGTCAAACTGCTATATTCTGGGAAATTTACCCAATTTTTAAAACCCCTAGTTTTTTTTTCAAAACAAAAAATTTGGGTTACAAAATTATTACCTACCAACGGATTCTAACGAAAATTTTTCACGACGTTTCGTCAAGGCATAAAGTTTATCTTGATAATGGTGGTCTTCCCCGGGAAAAGCAGATAAGTTTTTTTAATATTTGGGATTTTTTTTTTGGGGGTTTTTTTTTTTTTTCTATTCCCGAGATTTTGCCAGTGTGTGAGTCAAAGGGCCCAAAAACTCAGTTTTGCTATACCCCGGGACCAGGGGCCAAAGTGGTTCCATTCTTTAGAAACTTTCCTGGCGATTAACCCAACGAAAACTTATTGAAACCTTTAATCCGCCATAAAACTATAAAACATATTTGCAGTCATCCCCCCAAAACATATCAATAAAAAAATATTAGCATATAGTCAATATTTACTATTTAAAAAGATACCAAGTACCATTGGTCCTTTTTTCTTTTTTTTTTGGGCTGACGGTCTATATCCAGTCATTAATTTTTAGAGAAAGGGGTGTTTGGGGGGGATAAAAACCAACTTAAGATTTAAAGGGTATAAAATCAATTTTTTTAAAATTTCCTTTTTAAAAAAATTTTGGAATTTTTTTTTTTAAATAACTAAAAATTTTTTAAAAAAAAAAGAAACCCCCATTTTTAACACAACCTACTTATTTATTTGAAAAAAACCAAATTTTTGGGTTACGCCCTGATATGTTAAACCTTTGGTTTAAGGGGGAAATCTTCCGCCTTTTTCTTTAAAGTAAAAAACTGATGTTTTAGATTTTAAATAAAACCCCGCCCTTTTAAAAAAAGCAAAATAGATAGATGGAGATGGTTATCTGCCCAAATTTTGGGTTTAAACCAAAAATTTAAATGGGCATCGTCGGGGCCAAAAATTTGAAATTTTGTTTAGTATTTTTTGTTACCACAATTTAAGTTCTTTAAAAGGAACGTTTGCTTCCCAAAAGGGGTTAAATGGGAAATTAAAGTCCAAATTTTTTTTTTTCCCCTTTTTTAGGTTTAAATTAAAAATTACTGGGCAAAAAAAAATAGGGGCTTTTTTTAAATTATCTTTTTTAAAGGGATCTGGGAAACAAATTTCAGGAAAGGAAAATTTTATAAATTTTTTTTAAAAATATGTATATATTTTTTAAGATAAAAAAAAATTTACTAAAAGTCTCGAATTTGGGGGTGCAAAAAAGCCCCCCGAAATTGGGGATTTTTGGTCCCTTTTAAAGGTTGGTTGTTTTAAATTTTTTTGCAACCGTCCGTACAGGGTCGTATTTCTACCCACCGAGCTAATATATAATTCATGTATGTCTTATTCGCGGATATCTTATTGTGGACCTGAACCATTCCCACCCTGTAGGCATGGCCAAGGTGATCAATTCTCGAAAATTTTTATTGCAGCTCGTGGAGATAATCGATATATCTTAGTCATCTTCTTAAGTATCTTGAAAAAATACTATATACCGCAATTTATCAGTCCGTCTATATATTCTTAATAACGAAAAAGCTATTTTATATTTATCATAATATAAAATAATTTCAACACAGATGCACTTTTAAAGCAACTTTGCTGCCCCTGAAAAAAATTTTCCTGTCTCTGCATTAGACCCGAGTGTCCCTAGGTGTCCTAGTGTTAGAGTGTCTGTTTTATTACCTAATTTATACTAATACCCATTTTCAGCTGTCCTAATTTTTGATTACCTGTGTCTTTGTATAGTTTCAGCCAAATAGGTGTAAACCTTTAGCTAAAACCCTTTGGTAAAACCCAAAGATATCAATGGTTATATTTTATTGCTGAAGGTGGGCAGGACGGCACCAGTAAGGCGCCCACAGTTATATACCTATGAAGTGGTTTGGGGAAAAATGTTTATTTAACTAATCGGAAGCAATAAATTGTTAATTATTATTTCACGCTAAATTTGATGACAATTATCATAAAACCATCTTATCACTATCACTATTTGTATTTGTAAATGTTTTAACTAAATTCTCACGGAAATGTACAATAAATTACAAAGTTTTAAAGAAATTTGAAGAATTATATTTTGTCAATAATTAAAATATTTTAGAGTTTATTTTTTTTTTTACATATCTACTAAAATACCACCCCTTTTTGATGTAGGTAATTAGTATAAGAACCTTTATGTGCGCAATTTATATACTTTAGATTTGGCCGGTTTTAGGTACAGTCCGTCAATATCCTGCAAGCATCAATTAACTGTAATAAAACAATAAATATTGGAAGCAGATTTAATTAAAACAAGTTAGCTTAAACCAGTTGCAATTGCTCGCCATTTTGTAAAATGGAATAAAAGAAGAATGATAAACCAGTAAAATATCTGCCACGTTCTCCAGATTTTATTATGGGCGACGTCTTTTGATAAGGCGCTCTTAAAAAAAAGTTCACAAGAGTCCAGTAAACATTCTTTCAAATTTATTAACGTGAATTTTAAATACAGGCACCTTTTTTAATAATTTCAAAACAATTGGATAAAATTTAAAAAAAAAGCGTTAAAATTTTTAAACTCTAAACATACTTAGCTACCTCATAGAAATTTTCATAGCATAAATGACACGGAAAATCAAACAATCTTTTCACAGAGGACGTCATTTTAATAAACTTTTACTTTTTTTTGTAGCCACTTTATACAAAAAAACGCCATTTTATGATGTCTGACTATGCACCAAAAATATAAATTTAATTAGCAAATTAACAAGAAATTTAGTAAAAACCAATATTTTTAAAATTTTGACGTTTTCTATAGGCTACAAACGCAGTAAATTTAGATAAAATTAAGATGTCATAAAAATTTTGTTCATATATTTTTTTTCGAAACTCCTATATTTATATATATATATATATATATATATATATATATATATATATATATATATATATATATATATATATATATATATATATATATATATATATATATATATATATATATATACAGTATGTCTGATTGGATAAGGTGTTGAAGAGAGAAAACTTTTTATTTTTGATTTTATCGAAAGCTACTCTTGATAAAATTTTGCTACTTCTAAAAATAAGATTGGGATAGAAACATTTAACATATTTTATACGGGCAGTTCAGAACAAAAAAACTAAAATGATACAAGAGTAAAGTGTAATTATTCGAGAAGATATGGAAGTCACTAGGAAAAGTTGTTCAAAATTAAGATAAGATCTCACACCACTGAAAAATCGGCTCTACTTTTATTTATTTAGATTAAATTTATTTTAATGTGGTATTTATGAGGTGTACGATAAACAATTCTATTTCAATCGGCCCACAAGAAAAATCCATTATAGCAATCTGGACTCCTAGGAGGCCACTGACTGGTCCTTGTCTCCCAATTTGAATTAGTAAATTGATATTAAAATAATGTTCATCACAGATTAATAAAAGCAGGCTGATTTTGTCGAAAATTGGTATAAGGAACTATGAACAACTTTTCCTAGTAACTTATTTGCCATCTTCTCAAATAAATTCACTTTGCTCTTGAACCATTTAAAGTTTTCTCAATTTTCTGAATACCGCCTATAAAATTTGTGAAATGTTTCTATCCCAATCTTACTCTAAGAAGTGGCAAAGTTTTTATTCAAGAGTAGCTTCTTTTAAAAAATTAAAAAATAAAGAGTTTTTCATTCAGTTGTCTTTTCTTGGACAGAGATTGTAGTGTCCACGGAAAAGGTATTAACAGGAAAAACTTAATCTTTATCTTTTATCCAAAAAAAGCTACTTGTGGTGGTACTGCTACCTCTAGAGTAAGATTGGGATAGAAACATTTAACATATTTGCAATTCAGAAAAATTGAGAAAACTTTAATGAGTTCAAGAGTAAGTGAATTTATTTGAATGACATGGCGATAAAGTTAAGTTAAAGATGTTGTGCTCTGCATAAGTTTTATTAGTTTATCACATTATTTGTCACTTTAATTAAATAAAAGTTATTTAAACCATTATACAGTCCATTGTGTTGAAGTTGTACCATTTTTTGGACCTTCTAGCCGGATAGTTTGCTTGAAAAAGAAGATTAATTGTGTGGAATTTCGCCGGTCGGAACGACGTAGCAACCAGGTGGGTCCTTTCCAATTTAATTCCTTACTGCTCAGCGTTGCCTCGTTGTGCATGAAATGTTGTTTCGCGTTTATTTTTAAAACGTTTGATTTATTTGTTTTTTATTTATGCAAGTGAGATTTTGCTTCGCTGTTGCTGTTTAAAGTAAGGGATTTTGGAAATTTAAAGTGTTTTTAATTGGTTTGAAGAGATTTATCGAAAAGTTAAGTGATGGATGTAGGATTTATTTTATTATTTTATGAGCTTTTAAACCTGCATATTCCTGTTTAAATCACTAAACTTTTTAAAATATTTGACTTGATTTGATTAGTTTTATTGAATGTTTAAATGACACTTGAAGGTGAGTGTGTGAGTTGTATTTAGTTATAAGTTTAAAAGGTAAAACAACTTACAATTTGAGGTGCCTCACTGTATTTTTACTGTTGTTTTTATGAAACATTTTAAGTGTATTTTTTTGTTGGGCTTTAACCCAAGTTGCGTCTTGTGAGTAAAGCAAGGTACTTATTTACAGGTTTCATTGATATTTGTGTTTTAAAAAAAAATATAAAAATGGCAGAATCTGAGCAAGTTAAGATTTTAAAACGTAAACGGGGCTCAGTTAAGCATAAGTTGACATGTTTTATTAATTATTTTGATCCGATTAATGTAAAATTTGATCAGGATTCCTCTTTGATTACCCCAAGGGTCCTAAATGAGTTAAAGGTCAGGGTTAGTAATTTTGAATTAATTTTAGAGCAGTTTGAGGGTTACCAGATTGATCTGGAAAGCCTATGCGATGAGGAAGTTTTAGATGTTTGCTATAAAGAGCGCGAAGACTTTATTAATTTGTATACTAAGTATTTAGCGGACTCAAAATTCATTTTATCGAAATTTTCTGATGAAGAAAATAGTAAGAGTTCTAAGTCAAAGCAAAGTATTACAGAACAGAGTAGTGTTCATTATTTTTCCAGGAGCAAAGAACCTGAGTTAAGGTTACCTCCAATTAATTTGCCAGTTTTTAATTCTGAAATGAATAATTGGCTTGAGTTTAAAGACACATTTCAGTCTTTGATTAACAATAATGCTAATTTAACTGATATTCAAAAATATCACTACCTAAGGTCAAGTGTACAGGGTGATGCGCTTAAAATTATCAGTAGCGTTGATTTTTCTGCGCAATCGTATAGCACAGCTTGGGAAAATCTGTGTGCCAGGTACGATAATTCGCGTTTGTTAAAAGATAACCATATTAAGGGTTTATTTAATATAGAGGCAGTAGCTAGGGAATCTGCAGAGGCTTTGCGTGACCTGTTAGATGATGTAAATAAACATATGAGAGCTCTGACAGCCTTGTCCCTTCCAACTGAGCACTGGGATGCTTTGATTGTTTATGTTATTGTTTCGAAATTAGATAAATTTACTACCCGAGAATGGGAAAAACATAAACTCTCAAAGAATCTAGAGCCCACATTGGATGACTTAAAATCGTTTTTAAAGGACCGAGCAGATTTTCTAGCCCTGTTAGACTCAAAACAAACGACCTCTCAAGCTCGAAAGGGGGGCAGATTAACACTTTATTCCCATGATGAAAATAACAAGCAATTCTGTAATATTTGCAATCAAGGTCACCCTCTATTTAAGTGTGACCAATTTTTAAAAATGAATGTGTCACATAGATGGGAAAAAATTAGGCAGCTAAAATTATGTTGTAATTGTTTTTTAAAAGGTCATTTTGCTCCTAAATGTCGTAGTAAGGGTGCATGTAAAAGCTGTAAGGGGAAACATCATGAGTTACTGCATGACCCAAACTACCAAAAACAAAATTTAAATAAGGGTAATAATGACATACCTGAAAACAATCTTACTTTGCCTACAAGTATTACAGAAACGCAAAGTTCTTTAAGTTGTAGCAATGTTAGTAATAATTATGTTTTATTGGGAACTGCTTTAATTAATGTTCGGGATGTAAACGGTGTAATACATCAAGTAAAGGCTGTTTTAGACTCGGGAAGTCAATCATGTTTTATTTCTGAAGAGTTGTGCCAGAAACTTGGTTTAAGAACCACAGAAGCTAATACAAATATTTCTGGCATCACCAATTCAGTGACACCTGTCAAGTTAAAGTGTAAAGTGTCCATCTTTTCCCGAATAAGTGACTTTAATTCCAATATTTCTTGTTTTGTTTTAAAAAGAATCACTGACAATTTACCGATTTTTGACTTTAATGTTTCCAAATGGAATATTCCTGCCAATGTTTTTCTGGCTGACCCAGACTTTAATGTTTCAAGCAAAATTGATTTGCTCATTGGTGCGGAATTCTTTTGGGATTTGTTAATAAATGGTAGGTTAAATCTTGGTAAAGGTATGCCTACACTACAAAACACTGTTTTTGGGTACATTGTGTCTGGACATATTCCTATTTCTGCAATTAATAATCAGTGTTATTTAGTTAATAACCAAAATTTACATGACTGTTTAGAAAGGTTTTGGCAAGCAGAGGAAGTAGGTCACAATCCATTATATTCTGATGATGACAAGTTGTGTGAAGAACACTTTATTAAAACTTTTCTAGAGCCTCTACTGGTCAGTTTATTGTTAGGTTACCCTTGAAAATGTCACCTGATAAACTAGGGGACTCTAAGAATTTGGCAGTTAAGAGGCTATTAAATTTAGAAAATCGATTTAATAAAAATTCTGAATTTAAAGAAATGTACCATGATTTTATGAAAGAATACCAAGAATTGGGACATATGACTTTAATAAATAAAATTGACGATTTAAAAGGATCGTATTTTTTACCCCATCATGGCGTCTTAAAATCTGATAGTCTGACGACAAAGTTAAGAACAGTTTTTGATGGTTCAGCTGCTACTACCTCTGGAATTTCATTAAATGATATTCAGTTTAAAGGAGCAGTGCTCCAAAATGACATTTTAGATATTTTACTAAGATTTAGAATTCACACGGTTGTTGTCACGGCCGACATAGCCAAAATGTACAGATGTGTCCTAGTGCATCCTGATGATAGGCATTTGCAAAGAATAGTATGGCGTACATCTAGTTCGGAACCCATTTCGGTATATGAATTAAATACTGTGACTTATGGCACCGCAAGTGCACCATTTTTGGCCATACGGTGCCTAAAACAATTAGCTTATGATTTTTTAGAAAAGTTTCCCACTGCTTCCAGAATTATTTCACAGGATATTTTTGTAGATGATTTATTGACAGGGTTTAATGATGAAAATGAAGCCTTTGAAGTTTGTAGGGATATTTTTGACATCTTAAATTCGGCCTCTTTTTGTTTGAGAAAATGGAATTCAAACAATAATGAATTTTTGTTAAAGATTGGTTCAATTTTTGATTCAAATGATTGTTTTAGCACTTTAAAACTAAAAATGACGAACAAATTAAAACTTTGGGTATTCAATATGTGAGTGCAACGGATATTCTATCTTACCAAGTTAACATTGACAATTCTAAAAATATTCCAGTGACTAAAAGAATAATGCTTTCTGACATTTCTAGACTCTACGACCCTCTTGGCCTAGTAAGTCCTTGTATAATTTTAGCTAAAATTTTAATTCAAAGGTTGTGGGCTTTAAAAATTGACTGGGATACGTCAATTCCCTTTGATATTGAAAAATATTGGCTGGAAATTAAAAATGATTTATTTAATTTAAATAAACTTGAAATTAACAGGCATGCAATTATTAAAGGGTCAAGAAAAATTGAACTACATGGTTTCTCTGACGCCTCTCAAAGCGCTTACTCGGCTGTAATATATTTAAGGAGCGAGGATGAGACTGGGAATGTTCAAGTTTCATTACTTTGCTCAAAAACTAAAGTTTCACCTCTAAAGGTTGTAACAATCCCTCGCTTAGAGCTTTGTGGTGCGCTTTTATTGGCCAGATTAACCAAGGTTGTGACTGACGCAATTTCTTGTAATTTACAGGTATATTTTTGGTGTGATTCACAAATTGTTTTACACTGGTTACATAAACAGCCAAATATGTTACAAGTCTTTGTGGGTCACCGTGTATCAGAAATCCAAAGTTTAACGGATATAAACCAATGGAGTTACGTTAATACCAAGGAAAACCCAGCAGACATTGCATCTAGGGGTATTTTGCCTAGTGATTTATTAAATTGTTTGATGTGGTGGAATGGCCCTTCTTTCCTGTATGGTGAAAGTAATTGGCCAATAAAGTTTGAAGCTTCTAATTCAATTCAATTGCCAGAGTTACGAATGCAAAATATGTGTAATATTTCAAGTATTCAATTTGATTTGTTTAAAAAATATTCAAGCTTAGATAAGTTAATTCGTGTTTGGGCTTATTGTCACCGTTTTGCTTATAATTTGCGGAATAAAATAAAAGAATCAGGGCCTTTAAAAGTAACGGAATTAGATTTTAGCTTAAAGAGTTTGGTAAAAATTGCTCAGCATGAAAGTTTCGAAGATGAAATTCAAGTTTTAGACTTAAACAAAGGTTTAAAATCAAAGCACAGATTGTTAAGTTTAACACCGTTCCTAGATAATGAAGGTTTGCTAAGAGTGGGGGGACGCCTAAAACATGCAATTATAAAGTTTAACGCAAAACATCCCTATCTACTCGACGGTAAACACATTTTAAGTAAAATGATTTTTCAGAGAGAGCATCTAAAACTTTTTCATGCAGGGCCACAACTGCTTTTAGCAACAGTCCGTCAAAGGTTCTGGGTTACGTCAGGGATGATCCTTGCAAAAGCAGTTGTAAGACAATGTGTACGTTGTTTTCGATACAAACCTAAACTTTCAACTGCAATAATGGCTGACTTACCCCATCCTAGAGTGAATGTATCAAGTCCTTTTACTGTAACAGGTGTGGACTATGCAGGACCTTTTGTATTGAAACACAGGAAAGGTAGGGGTTGCAAAACATATAAAGCTTATTTATGTCTCTTTATATGCTTTGCTACCAAAGCAGTTCACTTAGAACTAGTGACTGGCTTAGATTCTGAGTCTTTTATAGCTACTTTAAGACGTTTTTGTTCACGAAGAGGAGTTCCTTCACATATATATTCCGATAATGGAACTAATTTTGTCGGTGCCCAAAAGGAATTAAGGGCTCTGTTTAGTTTCTTGTCGAACTCACAAGAGCAATTAACAAACTACTGTAGTAGTAAGGGTATAGTGTGGCATTTCATACCACCCAACTCACCAAATTTCGGAGGGCTTTGGGAGTCAAATATAAAGGGGGTAAAGTTTCATTTGCATCGGGTAATCGGCGAAACTATATTAACCTATGAGGAATTTAACACATTTCTTGTGCAAGTTGAGGCCACCCTGAATTCCCGTCCATTGTACCCTATGTCGAGTGATCCCAATGACAATGAACCCCTCACTCCTTCCCATTTTCTGGTTGGAAAACCGCTGGTCATTTTGCCGGAGCCGCATTTTCCTGAAGACATCAAATTGAATCGACTGTCTCGATTCCAACTAATCCAGAACCTGCACCAGGGTTTTTGGCGGCAATGGTCTAAGCTCTACTTGTGTCAGCTCCAAGAAAGGTTGAAGTGGAAGACTTCTAGTTCGGGGCTAAAATTGGGCGCATTGGTCCTTATCCGAAATGAAAACCAACCACCAGCAAAGTGGCTTCTAGGACGTATTACCGGACTGCACCCCGGAGAAGATGGCGTCATAAGGGTTGTGACCATTCGGACTCCTGGCGGGATCTTGAAGAGAGGCATTTCGAAGATTTGTTGTTTGCCTTTGCCTCAGCAGGACGATGAAGCAGCCATAGGACATGAAGATGTGAACTTGAACACTGGGAGTGTCCAAGGGGGGGAGTATGAACAGGAAAAAACTTTAAAAATAAACTGAAGTGCAGTGGCAACGTCGCGCGTGGGATCTCTTCGAATGACATGGCGATAAGAATAAGTTAAAGATGTTGTGCTCTGCATAAGTTTTATTAGTTTATCACATTATTTGTCACTTTAATTAAATAAAAGTTATTTAAACCATTATACAGTCCATTGTGTTGAAGTTGTACCAAAAAGTCATATTGTTGCATTAAATTTTTACTTTAAGATCAAAAACGCGCTTTAGTGGCATTATCAAGAACTAGACATATCACAGATAAGGTGGATTTGTTGGAGCAATAAATGTTTTTTTTCAACGAGACCAAGTTTGCTAAAATCCGTTTAGTCGTTTGGGAGTTACAGCTGTTATTAAAAATAAAATTAATACCCCACCACTTTATTTTAATAGATACGTCACAAAGTGTTAGATGTAATGCTAAAGCTGAGTTTATAAAGCATATGTTCTCTGGTAACATTTACTTGGTAGATTTCAGGTGAAAATCACTTAAAAGTTTAAGATGGCGGTTACGCCCCTAGCGACCATCTTGGAAATCTGAAAATATTTTCCAGAGTATTCTTTTGGCCACTTTAGTCATAAAAAATTTTTACTGCAAGTCTCTAACGAAAAGTTTTCAAATACACTTTACTTCTATATATATATATATATATATATATATATATATATATATATATATATATATATATATATATATATATATATATATATATATATATAAATGTACATATGTTATTTTTTCTAATTATTTTTTATGTTATTCTTATGATAAAGCGCGGTTTTGACAAAGCCTTACATGTGGTATTCTAAGAAAGATACAAACCAATTTAATAATCACAATACAAATGCCTCTTCTTTTTCTTAAATTTTAGGCCGCATGGGAGATTTCTAAGTAATACATTTTTCAGAAATTCACTTCAAAACGAAAGGGGGTGTCCAAGTCCAGACAATTTCAAAGAAAATTCAACCAAAATCAGACCTGAAAAGTCTAAAGATTTATGAATAGATGTTGACCTGCAGATTCTTAAACATATAGGGTCAGTACGTTGGGTAACATTTTAGAAAAATGAAATGAGAGAAAATTATACGAAACGAAATTCCGTGTAACTTATTAGGGTTTCACCAAACGAATGTGCATTTTTATATGCACTTCTTAAAACCAGACTTTCACGTAGCGGTTTCAAGAATGAATCACATCGTCATCTACCCCAATACTGCTATGGATTGTTATATAAAAATCATTCTTTTATAGCAGCTTACTGCGTTATTATTATTAGTAATATTATTATCATTTTATTGTTTCGTTTAATCACTCAAACTGTTTGGAAAAATATGTATTCATCTATTTATCACCAAATTATTTACTCCCAGATTAAAATATGGTTTATCGGGACAGATGGCCCATTTATTAAGGTGTGTTTAAAGTTAAGTATTTTTACTGTTTGAAATTTATTGTTGTAAATTTGTTTTGATAAGATTTAACAACTTACTTAAATTTGCATCAATTATTAGGGATAACTTCGGTTTGTTATATTTAGAAATATTAAATTTAATAATCCCAGAATGTTAAGGCTTAAAAATTTGTTATTTAAGGATACTCTAGCTCTGTACAAAAATTGCCTAATTAAATGCTTATGCGATTAGTTTAAGCTGCAATTGTATGCAAAATCATAATTTTAAGAGTGACAGAGTCGTGAATTGTAAAATCATATTTTCCATGTTCAAGGGACCAAAATCTGCAAAAATTAAAATGCATTTTTATATTCTTTCTGGAGAAAAGAAAAGAGTCCCGATTTTCATGCAAGACTTGTAACTATGTCAAACTATCAATACCTTTAATATTTTTAAAGGGGATTATAATATTTGCCTCCATCGTATTCCATCTACTGGAATGAAAAAAGTTTGTTATCGAGTTGGTTAATTTTTTAATTAAAAATAAGATCGCAGGACAAAGCCATTAGTTAATATTTTACACCTTCCTAGCATTGAGAGAAGTATTGAAATTGTAAAAAAATTGCTCCTTAATTTTTTTACTTAACTTTACTATATGTTTTTCTAAAATTATGAAAAATATGGTCATATTTGTCTGTCTGCCTAGGTCCTGCTTGTCGGTCTGTATGTCAGTCTGTCTACCTGTTACCCTTATAACTCCCAAACGGAATGAGAGAGTAAATGAATATTATATAATTTTTGTATAATTTTGCTTAGAGAAAACTATCTTGGAAGTGTAAAAGCAATATTAAATTTATTTTTTTTATTTTTTCATAATCAAAGTGGTTTAACTTCAATTCAAACAAAATAAAATGCAGTTATTATTTTCATTTTTTTAGGGTTACTACGAGTGCTATAGCAGGACCAAGTTACTTCCCCAGTTCTCATTAATTAACAAGAAATTATAACATATTTTTTTTTAAATTTAAGATTAACCTTATCAAACTTTATTACAGCGAAAAGAATGTTTACATTTTAAATATCACTAATGTAATCAATATTGTAAATAATGTGCTTTTGTGTTTATCATTTTTTAACTTATTTGGAGGAAACTGTTATAATTTGGGGTCAAGGTCTTAACTTATAGTAAAGAATGATGTTTAATCTTAATTGTAAACAAAAATATTGATTGCAAATTTTTGAGATGATATTATTGTGAGTATAAACAGGTTATCTTATTTAATGTAATTGGAATTTTCTTCGAAAGAATAGAAAGTAATGAATCATTTTAGCAAATGCAGATTTGTGAATATGATTAAACTCTCGTTAATTGGGAAGAAAATCGCCGCCTAATAAACACCGTCGTTGCGACGCCAAGAAAATGTGAATCGACTGAAATAATACTATAGAGCATTTAACCAAAAAAAAAGTCATCAATATGACATCTTTGTCATACTAGTAAATAGACTGTATCCAGTTTTTTTTTAAGATATTTCTTTTTCCAATCTATATACTCTGTTTGTATCCCAAATCAGACACTCTTTAGAATATTGTCCTCATGTCTGGGGAATGGCATCTTCTACAACACTTAGCATTCTGACTCCATTCAAAGAAGGGTCATTAATGATCCCACGCTTACGGAAAGGCTTCCTTCTTGCCCACCAAGGAGCAGTAGGGGTTCTGTCGCTCTCTATAGGTATTTTTGGTGGCTTCTGCTCAGAGGAGTTGGCCAGTATAAGCCCGTTCTCTGTCAGCTCCCAAAAGAGCAACACGTAGTGCAACTTCTATGCATCCTTTAAGGTTCAGTTAGAGAGACCCCGAACTTCCCGCTTTCTTCGTTCCTTCATCCCTAGAGTGTCAAGACTATGGAACCTGCTGTCCGTAGAAAATTTTTTCATCTCCTCCTAATCTTCAAATATTTAAGTCCTGTAGCACAAACTTCTCGGGCCACACTTAAAACACCGACGGGTAATGTTGGTACTTAGGCATCAGCTCGGACTGTCCCAAGATAAAAAATGGGTTAGTAATTTTACCAAATTATGTTTTTATGGGATTATTGATGGCAATATTGAAAACGCTATAATGAGAACTAAACACACAATTTGCTTCACGTAGCTTCATCGGTCAATTTTTTGAAATCTGGATTTCATTCTGATGTTTCATTAATAAAAACAAAATACACATTGGTGGCGTAGCTTTTCTAGGCCTTGCTTTGGACTGTAAAGAATTTAAATGATATTTTATACTGTTTCGAAAACTTTAGAAACACCCAATTTTAAAATAAAATTAGCAAACGAAAATGTTATATCAGTTGGTTTGGGTTTTCAATCAGATGCCTTGTTTTTGTCAGGTTGCTATGGCAACAACCCGAATTTTTCACTGAAATTTTTGGACACGTGACCTAGTTGAAAATTCATAAGTAATAGTTTTCCTTGGCTTGACAGCTGTCCTGTCACGTGCAGATGTCAGAATAACAAGGAGGCGTAGATTAAGTTTTTACAAATATTTATTATTAGTCATATAGTGTGGTAGGTACCTGTTATTTGTTATTAACGACATCACTTTTATTAATTCCAAATTTTTCTGAAATTCATTTTCCGCTCTTTTTCATCAAGGGCGAATAAAGTAAAGAGTCTTGGGTTTCTAATTCTAATGAAGAATATGCCTCATAATTTCTGAATAGATCTTATTGTTCGGGATTTAAGCCAGTACTGTTCACCTCAAATATGTTAAATATTTTATATTTTTGTGATAAATTTTAATATGCCCAGGATTCCGTACAAAATGAAACATCAAAGATTGTACAATTTTCTATTCATTTTATGATATTTTCTTTGCGACAACAAGATTTAATATGACGAATAATAATTAATAAACAAAAACAAAAAATATTGGTGAAACGTCATTTTACCAATGCTCTGCAGCAGTCACAGCCAATTTCTGCAGATTTTGTTTCCTACCTAAATACTTACCGCGTTAAATTGTCATCGGCTTTGCAAGAAAAAATAATTTTTATCAAAAAAGTAATTAATTAGCCACCCAATATTTAAACACCAAAGCTAACAGCAAATAAACGCTTGCCAAATTGTCAAAATTTGTATTTTTTTAAATAATTTTTTATAAAATTTATGTACCGAATCTTCGCAAGCTTGTTGACCTCCCGTAAATATTTTTCTGTTGCGAATTTTTATAAGAAGCCTCTCTCGGCTGACGCCTGAAAATTTTCAAAAATTCGCACCTCAAAAAATTTCCGGAAATAATTTAAGCTCTAGGGAGATTATAAGTGAATTTTTTTTTGCTTTTTTTAATAGAACAAAATAAAAACAAACCTATCAATAAATTTATTTTTCTATATTTAATGGCCAAAAATTGGTCCCACTAATGCACAATTACCAGTACTTGGTAATTTTTTCACATTTAAGCACACAAAAATCAGAGTCAATCAATCATAAAATAATGATGAAAAGCTTATTTATTGACTTTTGTTGTAGATCCGCCGTAAAATAGAACAAAATAAAAAAAACTGTATTTGACAAATTTATTTGTCCATTCTTTATGGCCAAAATAGGTGGAGTCCACTAATGCCAATTGTTTCAGTACTGTAATTCTTTTGATATTTAAGTGACACAAAAATCAGAGTCAATCAATCATAAATAATGATAAAAAGCTTATTTATTGACTTTTGCTAGATCCGCTGGGAAAATAAAACAAAATAAAAAAACCAATAAATTCTATTTGTCCACTTTTTATGATCTAAAAATAGGTGGAGTCCCACTTAATGCACAATTACTAGTAATTGTAATTTTTTCACATTTAAGCACTCAAAAATCAGAGTCAATCAATCATGAAATAAATGATAAAAAGCTTATTTATTGACTTTGTTGTAGATGCGCTGTAAAAATAAAATACAATAAAAAAAACCTATCAATAAATTTATTTTTCTATTTTTAATGGTCAAAAATTATGGAGTCCCACTAATGCACAATTACTAGTACTGCATTTCATTACAACAAAATCAGAGTCAATCAATCCAAATAAATATAAAGCTTGACGACTTTGCTATTGTAGATCCGTAAAATAAAAAAAAAAAAAAAAAACAAAATAAAAACCTATCAATAAATTTGTATTTGTCCATTCTTAAAGACCAAAATAGTGGAGTCCCACTAATGCACAATTACCAGTACTGGTAATTTTTTCACATTTAAGTACTCAAAATCAGAGTCAATCCTCAATCATGAAATAATGATAAAAGTTTATTTATTGACTTTTGTTGTAGATCCGCCGTAAATAAAAACAAAATAAAAACCTATCAATAAATTTATTTGTCCATTCTTTATGACCAAAATAGGTGGAGTCCCACTAATGCACAATTCCAGTCGGTAATTTTTCACTTTTAAGCACCCAAAATCAGAGTCAATCAATCATAAAATTAATGATAAAAAGCTTATTTATTGACTTTTTTGTAGATCACAAAATAAAACACAATAAAAAAAACCTATCAATAAATTTATTTTTCTTTTTTTAAGGGAAAAAATTTGTGGAGCCCCACTAATGCACAATTACATCTTGAATTTTTTTTATTAAAGCACACAAAAATCAGAGTCAATCAATCATAAAAAAAATGATAAAAGCATTTATTGTTTGTTGTAGACCCCCAAAATAAAACAAAATAAAAACTATCAATAAATTTATTTGTCCATTCTTTATGCAAAAATAGGTGAGCCCCCTAATGCAAATTACCAGTATTTGGGTAATTTTTTTAAAATTTAAACTCAAAATCAGAGTCAATCAATCAGGGAAATAATGATAAAAAGCTTTATTATCTTTTGTTGTAGATCCGTAAAATAAAACAAAATAAAAACCTATCAATAAATTTTTTTTCCCATTTTTATGAAAAAATGGTGGAGCCCCAAATGCAAAATTACCAGTACTTGAATTTTTTTCACATTTAAGCACCAAAATCAGAGTCAATCAATCATAAAATGATAAAAGCTTATTTATTGACTTTGTTGTAGATCGCGTAAAATAAAACAAATAAAAACCTATCAATAAATTTATTTTTCATTTTTAAATGGAAAAAATTTGTGGAGCCCCACTAATCCCAAAATTACCAGTACTTGGTAATTTTGACATTTAACACACAAAAATCAGAGTCAATCAATCATAAAATAATGAAAAAAAGCTTATTTATTGACTTTGTTGTAAACGCGTAAAAAAAAAAAATAAAAAAACCTATCAATAAATATTTGTCCATTCTTATAAAATAGGTGGAGTCCAACCCCTAATGCACAAATTACCAGTATTTGGAAATTTTTTTCTAAAGGCACAAAAAATTAGAGTCAATCAATCATAAAATAACGATAAAAAGCTATTTATTGATTTTTGGGTTGTAGATCCCGTAAAATAGAACAAAATTTAAAAAAACCTATCAATAAATTTATTTCTCTATTCTTTATGGCCAAAAATGGTGGAACCCACTTGTGCACAATTACCAATACTTGGAAATTTTTTCACTTTTTAACTCAAAATCAGACTCAATTAATCATAAAATGGAAAACATTTATTGTTTTTAGAGATATTAAATTTACTTAAAAAATTTTACTTTATGTTGATACACAACAAAATTCCGGAGATTGATCACGATTGATCAGAACAATTATCATTACATTATCATTCTAAAATTTTTACGAACAAATAAAAATTTTCAACATAATTGCATTAACCAAAAAAAACCGAAAACCTAATAATAGTACCATAAATTTAAAACCCAAGAAAAAACCCCGATGTCGTCTTTAAAATTTCTCAAAACATACCAATAAAAAATAATCCAGTTGCACAATTTACGCGTTCCTAAAATTTTTACTGAACATCAAAAACAATTAGGCCATAAAATTGAAACGGACTTGCCGAAACAAGAATGGAGAACTGTTGTCTTTCTTCACGGTTGGGATAACCAGATATGTTATTTCCCCTTTGAAAGAAAATTTTAGGTTAAATTATATGCTTGTGAAACTGAAACATTCCCCGGGGAATCGCATATATTTAATGATTGGTCGAAAAGAGTTGCACTATATTTTTTTCAATGTATTTTTGGTTAAATTTTTAAAGTTAAAGCCCATTTTTTTTCTGAAACCCCTTTAGAAAAAATTTTGAAAAAAAAATGGACTATACACTAAAATTTTTTTTTTTTTCGCTTTACCGTTGTTTAATTTTAGAAAAAGTTTGTATTCTTTTAGCCAAAAAAAATTTTTAATAGTTTTTATTTTACCAAAATTAAAGTAGTTTAAACTGGCTTCCTGTCGAATTCTGCACCTTTTTTTTTTCTAAATAAACCCCAATTTTTTTTAAATTTTTTTGATTGTTCCTTAAGAAACTTTTTAAAAACAGAAAAATTTAAAAATTCTAATAGTTCCCTTGTTTTGAAAAGCTTTGATTTCAGGTTTTAGGGTCCAAATTTCTTTTTGTTTGGGAAAAAACTTTTTTCTTTTTTTTTTTCCCTCTTTGGGTTTCAATTTTTTTGGAATTTTACCGGTTTTAAAAAATTTTTTTTGTTTTTCCGAATTCTAAAAAAATAAAATTGAATCTGGGGGTTAAAATTTTTTTATTTTTTATTTTGTTAAAAAAAAAATTTTTTAATTTTTAAAATTTTTTTTTATTATTAAATTTTTTTTTAATTTTTTTTTTTCTTTTTTTTTTAAACCCAAAAAAAAAATATTCTTTTTTAAATACTTGTTAAAAAAATGAAATTTTAGAAAAAATTGTAACCCTTAAAATTTTTATGAAATTTCAAATTTAAGGGTTTGGGTTTTCCCCAATTTTTCTTTTCAAAATTTTTTAAAAAAGGTTAAATTAAACCCTAATAAAAAAAATATTTAAAATTAATAAATTAATATTCTTAGTCCTTAAAAAATTAAGAAAAACAACATGTTAAAAAAAATTTAAATTTTAAAGGGTTTCTTTAAAACTTTAAAAAAATTTTTTTATAAAATATGTTTTAAAAACAGGTTTAAATTTTTTTTAAAAAAATTGGTTTTTTTAAAATTTTTTTAAATTATTTTTTAATTCACGGCGTAATTGAGGCCCAATTTAATTAAAATTAGGTCGAGTGGCGTTTTGGGGAACTTTATCAAAAGTTATGAAATAAATGTACCAAACTATAATTTATATATATATATATATATATATATATATATATATATATATATATATATATATATATATATATATATATATATATTATATATATATATATATATATATATATATATATATATATATATATACATATATATATATATATATATATATATATATATATATATATATATATATATATATATATATATATATATATATATATATACTATATTAGGAATAACTAAACTAAAAATACAACTTTGTTGTCTCTTGATATTTCCTTCCATTTTGCTTCATTTTCGAGAAAAAAAATTAAAACCAATTTATTGCAAGTCTCTGGACCTCATAAAAACTTAAATTTTAATTTTCAACTAGAGTTTACTATTAATGGAAAAATAAAGCAAGATAGAAAAAATATTGGAAGACAAAAAAGTTGTATTAAAAAAAATAAATAAATAAATAAAAATAAAAAATTAAGAAAACATTTAATATTGCAAAAAACTTACTAACGAACATTTTTTTCACAACTATTTTCGATAAGGTGTCTTCTGAGAGGCCACTGGACTTAACAATTTTAATTCAATTTGGCCTTATTTAGGCCGTTATTAATTAAAATAACACTGACCAATATCAAGAAAATAGGTCACAAGTTATTTAAGATAATTACAAAAAAACTTATTTTTAAAAAGATTGTCACCCTGTATCTTAGAAACTATGATTTTCGGACCCGTATTTATAGAAAATAAACACGGTTGTGAGCTAGATTGGTTGTTTTTTTTAATATTTATATAAAGGTCTACCATGGTTGTGTTTGTATTAAATTAAAAAATTAGCACATGTGAAGTAAGTATTCTTCTGAGTTATCAAAACACAATGTGCTCACAGCACAAAATAATATTTTTTGTGCCAGTAAAAACAGTAGCGCACTCTATTTGTTGACATGTTTTAAAATATTTACTAAATTATATATTAAATGAGTTTTCACTAGATGAATCAAGTTGGTCTAGATCTAGAGATATAGACTTAAATAAATTAAAAATGTTAAAAAATAATAATTAAAGTATTTATATTTTGCTTCAAATGAAGTCATTAGTGTTTTTTTTAATTTATGACATAACAGTATTTAGACTGCTTACGGCAGTTTTTTGACAGCGTGTCCATAAATAAGTATACAAAATTAATGACAGACTTGTGACATCAAAATATTTTGACTTAAAGTCAACTTGATTAAATCATTGCTTTGGCAAGCCGGTAGATCGTGAAAAATTAAGAAATATGTTTTTTTTTTAATATTTCTTATTACGGTTTAAAAAACGAAGCTCAATTATTGTTTTAAGATTTTAAAAATAAGTTTTTCTGGCAAATTTTAACAAAAAAAAATGTTTTAAAAGTTAAAAAAAAAATTTTTTAAATTTAATAAAAATATGTGATTCCTATAATTTAAATAGACATGACTAAGCCTTCATGTTTATCAAAAGGAAAAAGTCATTTTATGGTGTCAAAATTAAAACGTGATACATTTAAAAAAAAAAAAAAGAAATGTTTAGTAGACGCTCTTAAATATCTAAAGTATAGTTGGGCCCTTTTAAAAATGAAAATTGGCGCCCTTTGAAAAGAAAAACATAAAAGTAGCAAAAAGATTTGGTCTGAACGGCGGCTGCCTTTGCTTTTATAATTGCCACTTCCCGCACGTGTCTGTAATAGTAATAATAGACCATATAAAAAGCAAAGGCGACCGACAATAAAAATTAAACCTTTTTGTTACTTTTTACGTTTTTTTTCTTTTCAAAGGGCACCGAATTTTTATTTTAAAAATGATCCAACTATAAGCTATTTCTGATATACCTGAGCTAGGCTACTTCAGATACAACGGAGTTGGTTTAAATCGACCTATTTTGGCGTCAGGGGTCTGTCGTAAAATTTCATACACGTATTTTGTGGACACCCTGTAGAGACCAAATAGTTACTTTTTACCCCATAAACCAACTTTGGGAAAAACATTTCCTAAAATTATATCACACACACCTACAAGGGTAGTAAAATACTATAAACTAACCAAATTAAGTAATGCTATAATTTTGTGACGGAAATAAATTTATCTAGTGACAGATCTACTATTTGAAAACGCAGTAAACATTTCAAGCATAAAAGCAATTTTTCTTATATAATTTATGGTTAATTATTTTTAAAATACAAATTGTTAATAATTTGGGTACGTAGACTTGAATAAAAAAGTTAATTAGTCATAAAAAGTAAATTTTGGGATTTGCAATAATAAAATATTTTTTTAGGATAATACATTATGGGCATAATATTCACCATTTTAAAGATCGGCACACTTTTGACGATACCCATCTCACTGTTAGTTTCTGTACAGTTTTAGGATTCTCTGTATATTAAAAAGTTAAATAAATAAATCTATTTTCAATCACGCTTTTTTTTAAATAGACTTTTTAAATGTCCAATATATTTTTTAAATTCAAATTTAATTCAATTTTTCTCACACGTGCCCGCACTAAAGCTCTCGAGACCAAATCTCTTCAACCCAGCATCTTCACAGTTCACGTTGTTCTTCCGGGCACGCTTTTGCCCGATGGAGGGGAACTTCATTCATGAAATCCGTCGCACCGCCCAGATGTGACACACCTCTTCAACTTTATAGATATAGTTGTGTATTCACAGACGTATAGTCGACAGAAAGAAACGAGCACTGCGCGAATAACGTGTATAGTACTCTCTCTGGCAATCGTACTAGACTACGTATAAGATATAATACACGCGGATTTTAAACAAGTTTATACCGGTCGCATTTTATTTCGAGTGCGAGAAATTTTAAAGCTTTTAAGTGCGACTTAAACAGTGTCAATGGAGTGCCACATTGAAGAGAGTCTTATACAGAGACCAGAGGACTATCAGAACGAGATATCGTGAGGCCTTAAAACCTCAACATCGAAACGTTTGCTCTTCCTGTCAAAATCAGCTTACTTCACTTTCATCGCAGGAAAATCAACGTTTTCTTCCATATTCATCTCCAAATCATCATCAGGTTTCTGGTGATGCAATCATTAGTAAACGCGGTGGCGCCTCGCCTAGTTCCTTATATAATTGCCATAATCAGTATTTTTCAAAATTTAAAAGACTGCTTCGTCGGACTGATATTGAGTGTAAATGTAAAGATGTTAGTTTTTCTGAGATTAGTGAAAGAAAAAGAAGAAGTGCGACTTCTTGGTTAAAAAGTAAGTTTTATTTTTTGTAAAAAAGATAATTGTGCATAACAAAATTTTTATTTGATTTTGCACCGTTTTTTGATTTATTTCAGATAATTAGAAAAATATTTAAAAAAATATATCGGATAAAGTTGTCTTTATGTTATTTTTCGGTAATAAGTTGATGTAACTAAAATTATTTCACAGAAAACTACCAAAATAAGAAAAAATTAAAATAGAAAACGGATATAATATTAAATTTATCTATAAGGACCTTAAGAAAATGTGTGGCATAATTTTAACGGTTATAACTTTTTTTTAAATTGAAATATGACATTTTTATTCTTTTTCTAAATTGTTTATGACATTAATAAATTTAAGGCTTTTGCATTTTTTCCAGATTTGTTGCTCGTAAAATGATTATTAAATATTTTTAGTTGTTATATAAACGGTTGGGATATCATTATAAAAAAAATATTTATTGAAAAATATTGCATTTTTTTAACAATTAATTGTTAGGAGCTACATATTTATCTTTTTCTAATTTTGAATATTCATGGCGATAGTTATAAATATAAAAAAGTAAAAAGTTATAAGATATTAAACATAAAATAATTATTTTAAATTTAGTTTTGATGCAGTTAAAATTAAAGTAAAATCGCACTTACTACTACAGTTTTAATTAAACGATTTTAGTCATTGTCTATGTATATGGACACATATTAAGGGTACCAAGAAAGTAATAGTTTTTGTTTACTTAAAGAAACCTTTTTATTAATAATACGGACATAAATAGTTAAAATTATAAATAATAATTATAAGGACATTGCTTTTCTGTCATGTCAAATGTATTAATTTTTTCATATAATATAAATGTGGTTTTAAAATTGTTGATTTTTTTTTCTACTAAAGAAACATCGGAAGTAGTTAAGAGATTGACAAATTGATCATATCTTAATAATAATTTTAATCCACAAAAAAAATTCGGTAAACTTTTCGAAAAAACAATAGATCACAAATTTACAGCATCTAGTATGTTATTTATTTGGCAATGCGAGTAAAAAATCAAACTTTAATTTTTTAATTTCATGTTGAGATGATATACCAGAAAAATAATTTAAAAATAAATTATAAAACATTTTTTTTAAATTATTATTACTTTACCTTTCCCTTATAAATATTTTATTTACTCTAAAAGAAAATAATTACCTTTTAACCTTTCCACAATTGACTATATATGTCTACTTAATTTTCTAATTTAAGTCAATTTTTTTTTATAATAATTAAATTAGCTCTGTTGTCACTAAAAATAAATATGAACCATTAAAAAAATATTACTTTTATGTCGTATCTTTGTTGTTGAAATTTAAATTATTGTTTTAAGTGTTCTTTAGGATTCTACGGAAAAAAATATACAAGATGGCTGTTTTATATTTACCTATTTTTTCTTGTTAGTGATTCTACCTGTAAAAAAATACATTATAGCTCCAAATTATAAAACTTTAATTTCAAAACACAAAAAATTTCCTTATCTCGAGTCCTTATCATCACTAACAAAAAAATGCTACCTACGTAACGGATATTATATATCATTTATTTCGTACACCTGACATACTGATAACGTTATGCTATTCGTTTTTCTTAGAAAGCAATTCTCAAATCATTTAAATCAACAAATCATCGCAAAAATCTATAATCTAATATAGATTTTATGAGTTATAACATTCCCGCGCTCCAGCGATCAGCTTTCTCGTGTGAATCACCGCATGCAAACGAAACAAAGTATAAAAACCGAGTTCTCGGCTGAATTCCGCGAACGACTCGCGGCGCCTCGTCATCCCCAATTCTGAAGAATTTGCCCAGCAATTCCGCGAACATTTGTTACTCCAATGCTATTGGCCACCTGTTGCACGAAGTTCCCGCCTCTTTGGTATTCATTACAGGCCTGATAATATGTTGTTACACTCTACCGCACATTATTACGATGTATAACCATTCTATGTAGTTTTCTTAAATAAAAAATGGACTCTGTGGTTTAAATTATCATTTAATTATAGATTTATTAAAATTAACTTTGTCTGAAAATGTTAAATGACCATTCACCATTATTTACATTTTTTCCATATTAAATTAGCTGCATAATAGCTATTTAACAAACAAGGGTGGTAATAAGGCCACGTTGAGATCATTAATCGCCAAATAATGCCCAAGTTAGTTACAATATTTTTTTGGCAACCGTTTTGATATTAAAGTGTGAAAATCATATTTTTTCTTAAATTTTGTTCGGGATCTATTTTAATAGGCAACCAACTTGACAGGTGCTTTAATAATTGTTATTCAAGTAACAAGGTTATAAACAGACTTAATGTTTTGTTTTGTGTATTTCTATTTGCCTGAACTGGAATCGTTTATTAATAAAAAATCATACAACAATAGGGGTATTAATAAGGATATATAATATAATTGTGGAAATAATACTGCTTGCTTTTGTCCTAATCGTTTTTTAATAAAAAACCATGCAATTATGAGTGTTAATAATGAATGATTTTGAATATGTTAAGAATATTCAATAATAAAGTATAGTTAAAAACATTATATTGTTCAACAAGCATATAACGATAGCTGTTATTCACGCGGATAAGGTTTTCGATACATGCCATAGATAGGTCAGTGATATTTAGCAATTAATAGATTAGTAATGGATAAAGAGTTTTAAAGACATTAAATGTACAGAATGAGCCAGGTTTTTGATGAAAATGTTATGTGACAGTTGATAGAACAATTTTTTTATCCAAAAACCTCATTTAAAAATTTTGGCAAACGCTTCAGTCTTGAGATAGAAGGCGTTTCATTTCGAGATAAGATGGTGCTTCCTAAATGTATTCGAAACTCGGAGAGTTACATTTATGAAAAATTTAGATACCGAATAAGGTTTGGGTAATAATAAGATGTTTTTATTATTATTTTTTTTTAATTATTATTGATATTATTATTATTATGTTTGACTACAATTCATCGAAAGCGGCAACATTAGATTTTTTAAATGTACCTTTAACGTTTTGAATACACTTAAAAAACACTAACTTGATGACCTGAAATAAAACTCCCTGTATCTTGAATCTGAAGCATTTGCCGACATATTTTCATAGGAAGTTATTTTGATACAAAAAAATGTGTTCTATCATCTGTCAAAGTTTATCATTAAAAATCTGATCCTTCACGTACAATACGATAGGCAATAACAATTCCAAACAATATTTTAAGACAAAACAGGTCAGAAAAGGTGTTTTATATTCTCCTAAAGCCACCAAAAAGTTCCTTCAACCTCGCAAAAGAACTAAGTAATGGATAATGGCCTACTTTCTGATAGGCCCTCTGAGGTATCTAATACATAATATATAAAAACATGATAGCAACTCCATAAAAGTTTACTAAATTGTTCTGTTTTTATTTTGAGTTAACAAGTCAGAATAGTTAGGGGCATAAGTAGAACGTCGTTCTGTCAAAAGGGAATTTTAAAATGCACCACTTATATCTCAGTATCGCCTGGGAAGCTCAGAAGACATTTCAACACATTGCTGTTTTGGTCTTATGATCAGCAATCTGGGTACCCATCTTGCGTAAACTATTTGATAATGCAGATGGAAATGTATATTCTATTCTCGACGGTATCAACATTCATTTGTAACGCTTGTGATATTTTAACAACTAAAATTCTTCTATTGACAAAAATAAGGTCGTTTATCATATCAATAATGGTTTTTGTTGGCTCACCTACGGCAAATTTTCAACCGTCGTCTCTAACTTTTTACGTCAATTAAACACCTGCGTTTTTGATATTTTGATATTGATTAAATATTATTTGGTTGGGTACCCTTATTAACAAAATTTAACCATTTTGCTTTATACAATGAAAACATTAACTTTTTTTGTGTCTGCTCTTTCATTTTGACAATTATTACAAAATAAAAGCAATTGATGTGACTATGAGATTATGTAGACCTTTTAGATAAGGGGCCCATCCAAAATAACGAAGGAAGATCTACTTAAACAAAGTAGGAAAAGACTTTGCGTAACAGTAGACGATAACCTAAAAGGACACCTACACAAGATAGGCTCATACAATGGGGACCCAAGTTGCAGAATGTGCGATAAGGGGGAAGAAACAGCCTACCATATCCTGTGTGAATGTGAAGCATGAATCACAAAAGACAGGCATTATTTGGGCAACCGGAAATGAGCCAACAGGAATATATTAACCAACCAGGCTCGGGGCTATACAGACTTGTAAAAGGAACAAGACTTATAGGGGGATTGGTATAAAAGATAATGGGAGAGTAGGCACAAAAAGCCCCAGAGGCTGCGCTGCCTCCGGTAGTGAATCAAGATGGCTCTCTGGGAAGAAGAAGAAGAAGAAAAATACGTTTCAGATATCCCATAACAAGACGAAATTGCACTTTTTGTCTCTGGATAAAATTGCAGGTCATATGTGACCCCCCTTCCTTCTAAAAATATTAAAAATAAAGCTAAACAATTTAGAAAAAGAAACATTTTTTATTGTAATTTTAAGACTTAAAAAAAGAGGTAGTGGTCTACCCAAACCAACAAACATACGTTTTAATATTTTATCTTAAGGTACATCTCGAAAAATAACATTAAAAAGCCGGCGGTCAAAGTTGGTGTGTCGGCCTGCAAAGAAATAAATATTATTTAAAGAAGCGGTATATGCCACAACGAAACATGCTGTTTAAATATATCTACAAGATTGTGTGGACATTACACACAAAGGTATACCCGTGAGAATATCTCTTTTTATTTTTTATTGCTTTCATGGTCTGACCCCGACTAACAACAAAGTCGTACAGGACGACTTTGAGGTATTTTTGAAATAATTGCTAAAAAATATTTAAATGTTCTGTAGATCGACGATGGTGTCAAAGGCCCACGAAAAATGTGGTAAAGTGCATACGCGGTGGGAAATTGACTTGAAATGAAATAAAACTAAATAAAACTTTTTTGTTATCCTAATTTGTTAGGCTTTTAGTAACACTTAAAAAGCCATAACATTACTAACTAAAATGTATTAACAAATAAGTAAAAATTATTTTTGAGTCACCTATCACTAAAGTGGTATTTCTTTTTCTCTAAACCTTGAGTTCCTTTTACCAATAATTCAGCTTCGTCTATGCTTGGAGCTTTTTTTTTTTAAAGACTGATCAATATTTGATGATCTTGAGGAGATATAAGCTGTACAATAATAGCTTTAATAGTCCAGTAAATGAAGGGACAAAGCTGTAAATAAATCTCTACAGTTTTCCCTTGTGGCGGAATTCTTAGGTCTTTGGGAATGCTTTCAAGCGAAAAAAAGTTTATCAACATTAACAGGTGGGAAAGGGCTGAAAATGGCCTCTCAAGGCCCAAAAATGGGTTTTTCGCTAATATTTGCCAAAATATTAATGGGAGAATTTGTGTTTTAACAAGAAATGAAGACCGTTTTGTAATCTACAAAAATGGTTCTTATATTTTTTTTCGATAAATCAATAGTTTTCGAGATAACGGGACCCAAAAGTCCCCTCATTTCAGCTGCCGCTCTACCGCTAGAATGCCGCTGTTATCAATTCACTTATAAGCGGGCGGACGAACTGTTCATTACTTGGGAAATAATGTACATTTGTTAATCATTCAAAGTTCATCGGAATGGGAAAACCCGTATCTATCATTGAATATGAGTTTGGGCCCATTCTAATTTTTCTAGAATATTAAAAAAAGCGGTCAATGTTTTTTTTTCACAATTTTTTCAAGGTGTCTCATTAATTTATTGATATTTTTTGAAAAAATGGTTTATTATTAACATTTCTTTTTTATAATAATACCTTAGCAACTGTTCAATGATCCCAGAAAATTTATTTCACCATCTTTCTTGCGTTTTGATAAAAAATTGTTTTACCCATCTACATTTTTAGCCGTTTCCGGAGTTCTAGAAAATCTATAGAATGAACGCCAATCAAAAACTCATCATCAATTGAAATGCTTTTCAATGCACATCATTTGAAAACTTAAAGTGTCTTGTTTCTAAATGTACTTTTTTTTTAATAGTCCAATAATTTTTCAAAAATCAGGGAAATTCATCAAGCCAGTGACTCGCGGTAAGAAACTACCACATCTCAGTGTGGAATGTTACGGATTTTTCGACGGCCGTTTTTGCGAAAAATATTGGTGATGCGAAAAAAATGATAAGGACCATTTTTATTAATTTCGAGTTAATCTTCATTTTTAGTCTGAACAAAAATTGTCTAGATATTTGCGAGGAACTCATTTTTGGGTCTTTGGGGGGCCATTTTCAGCGGGTTCCCACGTTGGAATCGTGATAAACTTTTTTTCGCTCGAAAGCATCCGCAAAGACCTAAGAATTGCGCCACAAATGAAAATTGTACAGATTTATTTACAGCTTTGGGTACTTTCAGGTCTTCAGTTACTGGACTATAAGTAATTGTCAAAATCAGATCTAGATCAGGAAATTCATGTTTCCATTGTACAATGTATAAAAATTAAAACCAAGTGGTATTTTGCAAAAATGAACACAATTTAGGAAATCTAACTAACGGATTATTCACTTGTTTAATTTTTGTAAGAAGTTTAAGGAGGACCGCACAACGGTCGAAAATTTGCCTCACGCTAGATGTTCGAAATCTTCGACAACACAAACCCACACTAACTTGATAAATAATCGTGCTTTTGCCATTTTAAAATGTTACAAACATTTCAAATATTGGCCCAGAAAATTATCTGTTTCCATCTGCAATATCAACAAGTTTGCGCAAGATGGGTACCTAGATTTTTATAAAACGAAAACAGCAACGTTTTGAAGCCTCTACTAAGTTTCTTGGGCGATACCATTTTTAAAAGGTTCTTTCACGTCCACCTTTCTGTTTGAATTTATCACCATAAGATTTCTATCTCTATGGATCACTGAAAGAGGCATTGGGGGCTTAAAATATAGGACAAAGAGGATGTTGCCGTGATGGGAGAAGTGCAAAGATTTAGAGGGTGAATATGTGCAGGGACAGAGAAAATATCACGTACTTACTATAGTTGGATAAAAAAAATTACAGTCAAATTGTGGTTTATATTTGACTTCACTTAACTTGATAACACTTTATTGCATATCCCTGTATCACAAAAAAACGTGTTAAAACTATTTTTAAACGTTTGTGACAATTTTTATATCAACTTTTATAATTAGAATAAATCATCCGAAGCGCCATAAACAACAAAATTAAAAACTTTTTTGGAATTAGACAGTGGCGGAGATAAAAAGATATACTTATCTACGTATCTTGGAAACAATGCATTTTCGAACCTATGTTGGTATAAACTTTTTTTCGTAAAATGAGGGCATGAATAAGTCCTTAAATTTTTTTTACCGCAGTAAGCAAACACCTAGCATATATTAAATTGACAGAGGGTGTAATAAAACTGAAATAATTTCTTTAACTTTATTTTTCAAAAATTTCCAAAGGCTTCATTCATAAAATTAAACAAAACACATTTTATTGCTTTATTTAGGATGAAAAAGTATCAAGAATTTTTCGTTTTTTTTTTTAATAATCATAGCCTTGACTATAAGATTTATTCTTATTATTTGTACACTCGCGTTTCGTATACTTTAAAACGTTACCTGAAATATTCTCGTCTCATACACTGAATTATTTAATCAATTTTTTGCTTCTCGTTTCGTACACCGACCATTGTGGCGACCCAAATAACCAGTCAAATAAATTAGTTTAGTCGAAAAGTGTGTTTCCTGCGAAAAATAGTTAGAGGGCTTTAAAAAATATGAGCGATAAGATTTTTTTCTGCCAATGAAAATTGCAACTGTTATGTTATTAACAAAAAACGAAATTAAAAAAAAAACATTTCGATATTTGATGATAACTCAAAAACCATGGCAGATAGCGGAAATCGCAAAAAAGATCCTTGAAGAAAAGGAAATTTCCGATAAAAAAGTCTCGGAGTTCTATCTCCATTATTTATAATTTTAATTTAACGCTAAAAATGACCCTGCGTGCGACATTTTTGGTTGCGCGCTCGGTGTCAAAACCGAGTACGTAACACTAAATATATTTTTTAGGGTATTAAATATAACATGAACATTTTTAAAAGATTATGGTTTATTCAGAAAACTTCAAAGAATTTATTTCCGTTGAAAATTTAACTTAAAGTTAGCTTTTCAACAAGTTAGACAATTGTTTATTAACAAAATTGTTTAAAACTTTCGTCCTTATTGTACATTTAAAAAAATGCCTAAATAATTGTCGTATAAATTTTTCGCTTCATAAAGCCCTTCTTATATATACCTAACAAGATAACGCCATTAAATTAAAAAAATAATATTTTTTTATAATAATTAGCTAATTTTGACAAAAAATTAAAAATCAGAGTTATAAGTAAATCATATTATATAAACTTACTTCATTTTTTATTTATTCCATAATCATCTACCTAACGATTCTGTGATATTTTACGACTGGTTAAATTATCGTTAAGAAAATTTCCTTTATTAAAACCATGTGAGCAAACTAAGCAAAAAAAAATCCTAAAAACAAATAAATCACTGGTCATCGACCAGTCGCACATAAACCATTGTGTTTTATGTTCTCTCCTATTTATTTTATGATCTCGCGACAAGTCTTTAAGACAACTCAACTATTTAACTCCAAGTATTTAACACTAAGTGCTAATGTTCTATAATTACTCCTATATCCACTATTTGCTATCATTTACCACATTGTACGTCATTTTCCTGACATTTTTCTGAAATTACCATCAGGTGCGCTCGGTATTCTCATGTTAGTTATTTCGCTAGAGTATTTAAAAGCATTTTTCAAATTATACAGAGATTTTTTTCAGGTTTTTAATTTAATTGTACTTTTTTCTTTAAATGTCGGTAAAGAGGCGCGCTGTAACGGTGTTTTTGCTTGCGGTAATTTCGTTTTATAGTTACAAATTACGGGAAAAATGGAACACAAAACCGTTCTGGTTGTTTATGGACTGAATATGTCGTTAAAAAGAGGTTATTATATTGTTGCTGAAAAGTTGTTGGGTTTCGGATTTATATTATATCAGAGTTTTTATAAATACAGGGTTTTATGCAAAAATGCATTCTATGTTCAACAAAAGGAATATACTAGATTGATCAATAAATTTGGACGTTCGATAGGAACAACACAATCGCACTAAATCTTAATTTAGTTGTTCTAAAGATTTTTTAATTTCTCGATTCCATCCCTGAGGTAAAAATCCAAAAGACTGTTGAAATACCCTTCCACGGCTTCTTCTTCTTCCCTGTGAGTCCTCTAGATTTACTACCGGAGGCAGCGCAGCCTCTTGTGCTTTTTATGCCTAATCTCCCATTATCTTTAATACCAATCCTCCCATTAGTCTTATTCCTTCTACGAGTCTGCATATCCCCGAGTCTGGTTGGTTGATATATTCCTGTGGGCTCATTTGCGGTTGCCCTTGTTGTCTTTTGGAATTTAATGCTTTACATTTGCACAGGATATGGTAGGCTGTCTCTTCCCCCTCGTCGCACATTCTGCAACTTGGGTCCCCATTACATGAGCCTATCTTGTGCAGGTGTCTTCTCAGGAAATCGTGCCCTGTTAGCAGCTATACTGTTATGCGAAGTTTTTGCCTACTTTGTCTGAGTAGTTCTTCCTTTGTTCTTTTGGATAGGCCCCTTATAAAACTTTATTCATATCTTATTCTACTAAGGCTTCCTCGGTATTCCTCGTGTTTGTTTTGGATCCATTCTCTACCACGGCTGCTTCTTCTTTTTCGTTTGATGAAAATCGTTTTCAGCATGAGACTTTAAGATATAATAACAGCTACAACAATGCATATAAAATCTTTTCTCATGAATTTTTGCATCCAGCTAGTCCAAAAGGTTTCACAATAATAACATAAGTTGATTGATTAACTAGATTAAAGATAATCCGCGTATAAAGTTTCTTTTGCATCTCAAAAAACTGATACTAACACCGTTCACGTCGATTTCTGGACACTAATTTGCTTCGGAGCAGAAGTACTGGATTCACTTTAATCCCTAGCTTCTTTTTAATTCAGGATAATGGCTATGAAACAAGGCATAAATATTAACCTGTCTAAAATGATTTGAAAAAGTCGCAATTAAATGGATTTTTGTTCCGTTGTTAGTAAATGCACTTATTGTGCCAAGAGTTTTTGAAACTCCAAACTATAGCCAAAATATTGCTCACACTGCCTTATGCAATTCGCACAAGATGCCACTACCTCTATTCATACTATGTTCCTTTATCCCTTAGTGTCTAGACACCTTTATGTTCTCTATCTCTCTTTGCTTAACACTTCCACGGTACGTTAGTACTAAGGCTTTAAGCGTTTATGGAATCGTTAAAAGATTAAGAAATACGACTAACTTAAATTAAATTTATAACATTTTGATTACCCCGATATATTGAAGTTTAAGAAAAGTTTACTTTGATATTTATCAGTTGTCACTTTGGCAGCTCTTATGTCAATTTTAAAAGTGGTATAAAAATTGTAAGATATTAAAAATCTAATTTTAAAAGGTGGTACATGGATTTTTTTAAAAAGTAAGTGTTATTATGATTTAAGTGTACCTGACTTACACCTAAATAAATGCCAGGGGAATTTATTAACTAATTATTGGCTTTAATTTTGTATCAATTAAAAACTATAATATAGACGTTCTTGTAGTTGGAAAAAGAAATATCAAAAATTTTGAAAATACATTTTACCTTGACATGGTTCAAACCTGTAAATCGTACATACAAAATATGCCTTACCACTATAACGTTTACTAATTCTTACTTTTGTTTTCATTTTTCAGAACTTCAAAACGTTCTCCTACTAAGCACCTACCTTTCCCTTTTGACGATTCCCAGTACAGACGCCCAGCCCATCAAAATGTGTAATCGTCCCAGTGACAGTAACCCTGGATTTTGGATAGCCCCATTTTTGCAAGATAACGAGCCACCCAATGGAAAACCACCCAGTGAAATGAATACTAGCAATATTAACGCAGCCATAGTGAGTGCTAATAACGCGCTGACAAGGGCAACGCATTTAAAGGAGTTGTATCGTAATCAGACGGTAAGTTACTACAATTATTTTTCTTATTATTAACGGTTATTTAATGAATTTTGTCGTTCGATAGCATATGGCGTTAAAAGGGCTATTGTTTTATTTTTTAAAAAATGGTAGAACTTCTGTTTATGTATATGATTTTGGAAGGTCTCGATTAACCAAAAGAAATTTAGTGGAAACCCTAAGACTCTATTATTTAATTTGTTGACACATTGATGATAATATTATTCTGAATATTTTTCGTACAGTAACGGCCATAAAATCTTGTGCAATTCTTTTTCCCTTTCGTAAAATAGGCTTATGCCACCCTCTACTGAATATAAATACCTGTTGAAAAACCTAATAAAGAAACAGGTGTCCGTTGTCAGTGTCTATTTTTTTTTATAAATGCCAAACTTAACTCTGGATTAAAAAGTATTAGTTATCCATTATATTGAGCAGAGAGGTTGGCCAGAAAGGGATGTGGCGAAAGAGCTGAACATCCCAAAGAGTACTATTTATTTTGTTAAAAAAAAATGGCAGGAAACATATTACTTTGAGAGAAGAGCTGGAAGTGGTCGACCAATACTATCAAATCAAGAACAAGACAATGATTTAGTTAATGTTTTGAGAAACCAACCATTTAAATCTGTAGTTACAGCAGAAACAAAAAGCAATTTTCCAGCATCGGTTAGAACGGCACGGCCAAGAATAAGGCAAATATCTGACATGCGCTGCCACCAGGCAGCCTTAAAACTGTTTTAAACAAATGCAAATAAAGAACAACGCATTGAATTTGCTCTTCAATTTTACTTGAAACCTCCAATTTTTTGGGAAAATATAATATTCACCGATGAAAAAGAGGCTGTGCTGCCTCCGGTAGTGAAAGACGGCTCCCAGGAAGAGTACAGAATATCATGCTTTCTTCTGTACTGGATCGATTTTCGGACAGAAATTTTATCTTTCAGCAAGATAGGTGTCCGTTTTTACTGCCCGGCAAGTCGATGAATGGATGGAGGAGCAGCGTATCAGGGTTTTACCGTGGCCCGCACGTAGTCCGTATTTAAATTTTATGGAAAATGTTTGGGGCTTATTAGTTAAAAAAATAAATAGGGAAAATGAGTTTAGGCCGCAAAATGTTAACGAACTTAAAGATATAATTTTAGAGGCGTGGAATGAGTTACGAGGAAATCCGGACTACGCTCTGGTTTTGGTCCATTTGATGCCTGGAAGGCTAAACTCTGTCTTAAAAAAAACGGGCCGCAATAAAATATTCAATTTGTTTGGAAGGATATTTTTGTTTGTTTGAATTTATTAAATTGTTAATTAATTTATTAATTTGTTAGTTTTAATGAAATATAAATATTTTCTTTTACCTTTTGCTTTATTTATAGGAATTAAAAGTAAAACAATGTAAAATAGAGCGATTTACAAAAATTGGAAGGAAAGTCCAAATTTGACACATTTTTTGCCCAAGATTTAATGGCCGCTACTGTACATGTAAAAAGATTTTTGAAATTTTTGCATTATATTTGGCAAAGACACAATAAAATTCAAAGTCCGTTAAAATTAATTTTTTAATCAAACGGTAAATATTGTGCGTAACGAAAAAATTTTGGTGAGTAATAACTCATCTTCACGACTCAATTAGTATTCCACCAAAGATAGTCATTTGAATTCTTTCACGAATTAAATAGCTATAGTTTTAAGTTATTCGTAATCCTGCGTGGAGGAGCGAAGTACATCCTTCCTGTCATACTCCACGACCTTTAAAAAAACCGTAGAAGGACATTTGATGTCTTGTGCTTTAAAAAATATGCGTGTAATAAAATGATTTATACAGGGTGTTTTCTAACTACGGTACGAAACTTCAGAGGGTGATTGGCTAGGTCGTTTTAAGAAAAAAAGTTTCTATGAACATATGTCCGGAGTTGCTTCGTTTCTGAGATACAGGGCGTTGAAGTTTAAAGAAAAAACGGTATTATAAACATAAATATTAAAACCGATTTGGTCAAGGGTTGTTATTTGAAGTAATAAGTGCTTATTTTCTAACTGAACACTGGTCCAGTCACCACAGCCCATAATTTGACAAAAGTACACCATGACTTTTCTTATAGTTTTATATTTTTTAGATTAGCACAAAATACAACTTTTTTTTCCTGTGTTTTTTATTAGCTTGTTTCGAAAAAAAAAAACACATTAACTCATTCTAAAAAGCTATCCATGGACAAAATAAATTAAAAACCAAAAATAAAAAATAAACTTTCGACCTTAAATAAATACAAAATGTCCACCTTCTCATAAAATACGGGACTGCAATCGATTTGTCATTTTTTTCTAAAAAAAAACTACAAAAAAAAATCATTGGTTCACCAATCGTTTAAGGATATTTATGATATTTAAATATTTTTTTTTTAAGTGTCAGACACTCAATGACAAATCGATTGCAGTCCCGTATTTTATGAAAGGTGGACATTTTGCTCATTTACTTTAAGGTCGAAATTGTTTATTTTTATTTTTATTTTTGTTGTCCATGGATAGTTTTTAGAATGAGTTAATGTGGTTTTTATTTTTTTTCGAAAAAAGCTAGATGTGAAGAAAACACAGGAAAGTAAAAGTTTATTTTAGTTGCTTAATCTTAAAAAATATAAAAACTATAGGAAAAAGTCATTGGTGTACTTTTTTTCGTCAATAATATGGCTGTGGTCATGGACCCATGTTTTCAATCTGTTAGAGTATATATAAGCACCTTTTACTTAAATACTCACAAATTTCGACAAATCGGTTAGAATATATGATTTTTAAAAACCTTTTCTTCTTAACGTGCTGAAACGAAGCAACTCCGGACATATGTTTATAGAAACTTTTTTTCTTAAAACGACCTAGCCAATCACCCTCTGAAGTTTCGTACCGTGGTTAGAAAACACCCTGTATTTTTGTACTGTTTTCATGGTGTTTTAAAGTGATCATGTCATAGAAAAAATTATGTAACAATAAGAAGAGTATGCGAAAACCAAATTAAACTTATTAAGTTATATAGTAGGATTAGATCGGAAACAGCTGAATTATACGTTGTTCAATAAGTCTTTCGGTAATCGTTTGAGTTATGATTATAAGAAACAAAAAAGTTATATTTTAATTCTAATTAAATAATAGAAAAAAACATAAAATAATATTGAAAGAAAATCAGTAGCGTACATTTTTTTCACAATTGTTTTCGATAAGGTGTCCCCTGAGACGTCACTGAACTTAATAATTTTAATTTATTTAGGCCCAAGTTATACCCTTATTACTAAAATTAATACTAACAAGTTTCAAGAAAATCGGCTACAGGTTATTTAAGATAATTCCAAAAAAACATTTTAACCCTTTATTTTGAAAATGATCTGTTTTTGGATTCATATTTATAAAAACTTTTTTTATATTTTTCAATGAGGAATTACCTCCTGAAATTTGGCAGTGCATTTTTTGAATACCCTGTATATAAGGGTCATCATGGCTAAAATACATTACTTTTTGATTAAAAGTAGGATAAACTAAATTAATCCTCTGTTGTTCTTTATTTTTGCCCTGAATTTCAGTAAAATCACGAATCCTGTAGGTATTTCTTTTACGCGTAGTTCGACCTATTGATTTTTTTTCCTTAGGGCACATATGTCGGACTGCAATTCTGAAAAATAAATCCTAAACAATTAATAAATAAATCCATATTACACCTAAAGTATATTTTTAGGGCAAACAGCCAATTAAAAGGTGTTCTTACATTTTCTTTCGTTCTAATTTAGCCAACACATGTTGAAAATCTGTCTGAAAATAGCTTAATGCATTTATTGAGGTGTAAATATAATAAATTGTTTTATAGCGTTAAGTTTAACTTAGTTATATAATTTTTTTGTTCAAGTTGATTTTTTAGATTAAAAATTATGCTCTTCTCAATATTTCTTGTGATGCTTTTGATATAATGGGTCTTTTAACAGATTTGTCATGAGGCGTTCATCAAAAAACTTTCTTCTACAGATTTTAACCAAACTTTGCAAATAGATCTTTAATTTCCTTTTAATTTACGTATATTAATTATAGTATAAGGCAATTCTGACAAATTTGATTAAAAAAAACATAGATAAGGTGAAAAAAGTGTGACTACAAAAGCTGTAGATCTTTTTATTACCTACAACTTTGCCTTTTAACTTTTTTCCATAGGACTTGTAGTTTTGCCGAAAATCGAGATAGACCGTTTTTTACCCTTAAAAACTCACCTTCTTTCACTTCTCGACCACAAATCTCCCGTAAATTATTTTCCTTTCATTTTTGTTATATTTTCTTTCTTTTCCAATGGGTTTCATCCTTCTATTTTTTTTTCACTTTTTACCATTTTCAAAGGCTTCAGCCCTGGTCTAATTGTCATTTATGTTTGGTGTTGTTAAGTCTTGTTTAGTTTTTTGTTATGTTTTGATGTTTGTCGATTAATTCCTGAATTAGTCATTCATTGTTACGGTTCTGCTTAAGATCCCTAGTTATATTAGTAAATTAATTAAGTTAAGACTATGGAAAAAGACCTCTACAGGTTTACCAATATAAAGAAATATTTTCTTGACCTACCAGAATGCCTATATTAGGTAAATAAGATATATTTCTTAATATTTTTTATTAGTGTAATAAAATTAACCATTTTACTTGCAGAAAGTAAAAAATAAGAGCTCTTTAAAGAAAGCAAACTTTTTTTAATCTCTCGTTCGCGTCTCCAGCACTCAATTTGTATGCGACACCCATCGCCCATTAAATAAACCATTGACTACAAATCGAAAGAGGAAAATCGTACCGTCGTCCGATTACACACTATCATATTTTCCGTCACTATCTTTCTCACAGAGAATTTATATGCGCCTGTCTCTTTCTATCGGATGTCTCAGGCGGCACATCCGCTCGTTCGTCGGAAGTCGGTGCAATTCTTCGGCGTACCACGTGACACGTCGTATATTGACGTTTGGGTCGATCACGCTGACCGGGTCGATTTTTAACGATTTTTTTTTAGTTTCCTTTGAAGTCTCGCTGTGTGTTTGCAAGGAATGTTATGTACAGGGTGTTCCGAAATTAGAAAATCATTTTTACACACGACCTGAAGTTTTTGCCCAATATCTCTAAAAGTATTTTAAAAAATGCATAATTTTTTAAGTGTCATGAGATTGCAATGTCACGTTTTGGTCTTTTTAAAATCTCAAAAATATATATTTATAGTCGTCGTATATGGAGGGATATTTTTTTTTGTTCGATTATTCCAATTTTTGCAAGAAATTAGAGAATTTCGTAGTTCTTTATACCAGAAAGATACTTAATATTAATAGAACTCACCCTTTAGAAGTTAAATTAAGATGAAAAAATAAGTTTTGTTGAAACAAAGTTAAAAATAATTTTCAAATATTTTTAATTCAAATTGTAACAGTACGCTTTAAATATTTAAAATATTAAATTCTCAATAGAATAGCTTTTAAAAATCTTTGAAAAACAGTCTCCGCCAGGAATAACCGGATAGAACGGAAATAAGAGGCAATGAAGAACAGATGAACTGGCAAGAACCACTTCATTTAAAAAATTTAACGGTTCAAAGCCAGTCCTTGGACTATCAAAACAGGCGATAAAAACAAAAAAGTACCAGTTAAAGTTGATTGAAAATAAGCATATCAACTTTACCTTGGAAGAGTTAACTATACCTGCTGTGGTTTAGTAAAAGTTGATTCCGAGATGTTGCTACCATATTGAAAATTATTAAAATTTTGTTAATAACTTCTAGGTATGGGTAATTTGGACAAATTCAAAGGCCCTCAGTTCTGGTCGGTCATGGTTAGTTCTGGTTAGTTAAAGCGGCTCTTTATTTAGCCCAATTATATTTCTGACGTGATAAATCACCAAAAGTAGGAACTGAACTAAAATAAAATGCTCTTTAAATAATAAATATTTCTTAATAAACATTTTAATTATAAAGGGTTTGCTTTTTTATTTGTTTTTTAATAGGTAGTAGACCGTTTTTCGTTGCAAAAAGTCAACTTTTACTAATTCAAGGCAGTAAGAGTATACTTTGCCTAGGCGTAGTCAACTCTGACTAGTGAATGTTGATGAAAATTTATCACTTTTCGCTTTTAATCAACTTTTACAGAAAAAAACAGGTGTTCAAGGGGGGAGGGGGTACAGCTAAATCTTTCTAAATCTCACTTGGTGTAGAGGGAAGGTCAAATATCACGTAATTTTTTTTCGAGTAGAAAGCGGTATAAAACTGCGTAAAAGTAAAGTTAAATTAAAGTAAAACATGTTTCCAGAAAGAAAATATGACGAAATTTCACACAATAGTGTTTGTCGTATGTGTTCTAACCCCGCAGAGCAGTACAGTTATAATTCAACGCGATTACAGCCAAAACACAGATTTAAAAAAAAAATCTCACTGGAGATTTGGGGACGGGAAAGGGAGTTGAGAAAAATCTTACGACATCTCACCAGGGGGGAGGGGGGTCAAAAAATCCTGAGAAATGCCTCACGTTATTTATGGACCCCCCCTAAGAGTCGACTTTACCCAGGCCAAGTCAACTCTTAATGGAGAATTTACTTTTCCTGTAACATATACAGTAAAATCCCTCTTCTACAAAAACATCTTGGTAGAAATCTACTAGATCTGATAACAGGCAGCGGACTTCTGTAACAAGAAAGGAAAGTACAATTAGCCAATAGGCTGCATTGTAAATAAAAGGTCTGTTTGTTATCCAAAAATAGAGTACTCTATTTTACACTTTTTTGTCAATAAACCGTTTGTTATCGTCAGTGTAATTTAGGACTAGGTGTTTGGTATGAATTCTGGTGTAAATTAGTTTTCACTTAATTACGCTAACTCTCAAAGTAGTGAAGTTAGATGCATGTTTAATACAAGACCTAAAGTTGTTTGCTTATAATCATAAGCATAAAGCCATTTTTAATTTCTGAAATAAGTCTAAAGGCGTTTTTTATAAAAATCAAATCGGAACTTATTTACACTTAGTTCCACTTTTTAGTCCTACACTCACCTACTCTGTCCTACTCTAAACTTGATAACAAACAGACCTATGAGCACGCGACCAACCCCGAATAAATCATCTATTCAACCAACCAAAACAATACTGGAATTCCTTAAGGTGTTTTTACACTGTGAAAGATTCTTTTCGCGGCAATTTTTCTCGCTGCGCACGTGCAATTTTCGGTTTTAAAAAGTTGCTGCAACTATTCTTTCCTTCCACTATTTTTCTTGCAGCTGCTATTTTGGTGAATATTTACGTGATTTTTAAGGTTCCCTTAGATATTTTGACAGTATACATAAAACCTAAATGAACGTCCAGCGTTAGTTATATTATATTTATTAATGAAAATTAAAACATTCATTTATGTATTCATTCTATACCTAGAAATTTTAGAAGTCATTAAATAACTAAAAAACCAATGTAAGTGGAATGGTAGAGCTTAATGTAAAAAAAATGCAATTATAAAATTCAAATTGTAAAATTCTTAATTAAAATTGCATACAAGAAAAATTGCAGCAAAAAAAATTTCACGCAAAAGACATTTCGAACTGCAAATATATTTTAAGCAATATACTGCTCAATCTCAACTTAGAATTATTCACAAAATTAAATTAATATAAATAGACACAAACAACATGAAAAAATCGGGACATACGGTAATATTCACATCTGTTAAATCAGCGGTGATTGCATTAAATATCACAAGTTGGTGTAAAATATCGCAAAGTATGTCGTAATGTGAAATCTCCTAACATTTTGCACCCACAAATTAGGGTACTTATATCGCAGTTAAATTTTACGTAACGGTAAACGCTAACACTGTTTCGTTTGGTAAATACCAAGCCGGTGCATAAAAAGTAGCCTGGAAAATTACAATAATAGTACATATAGCTTTAATTTAAACAGGTGTTAATAGATGGCCTTGCAACAATAACATAATATTGTTTGCGTTACAGCTTTTCTATCTCATCGCGAGAATCCTCTAATTGACTATCTTAAGTCTGGCGACCCGTAGTCTAGCCCGAACGCGGTGACGTTTCTCCAAGGCCAACTTTGTTTGATACAAACGTAATGTTTTACACAACACATACGATACGATTACATTATTTTTTTAATCGTAACATTAATAGTTTCCTAGGAATTCCCCATGCCTTTAAACGATAATTGATATCGGTTTTGTTTGTTTCGTGATTTCTCGATGTTTTTAAGGTCAAGCTAGATGTGCATATGTTTGAGCGGATAATTTATTGACATTGAACTTTCTTGGCAGTATCGTGTTGATTTTTTTAATAAATACATTTTATGTACGCTAACATTATAAACAGTTGTTTATTATACAGTTTAGCGGGCGCAAAGTAGCCTTTTATGTATAGTCTGTCTCAAAGTATATAGTTATGGCTTTTGACGGACCATACCCCAATAAACCTTTAACGATTTTATTACCTATTGTTATTGGCTAAACCCATTTGTTCATAAGGGCAGGGGTGGCCAGGTATTTCTTGAGTATTAACCATTAGGCATATAAATATTTTGGCTAATATTTTAGTTGCAGTGTTGAATAACCGTTTTTACTGTGCGTTTCGAAAAAGTTGATTTACGAGAATATAACTATGTCGCGTCGAAATCATTTGTCCTTAGATGCAAAACAGGTTGTGAAAAATGTATATGAAACTTTTTATTAGATGCAAAACTGTCAAGAAAGCACTTCAAAAAGAAATCGACCATAATATTAACTTGTAATTGTGGGAAGAATTAAGATTTAGCCTTGGATTATCTTAGAACAAGTGGATAAACTGGCAAAAACTTTAACAACGAAACCAAAAAATATTAGCCGTGCCACCTCCATAGAGTTGTTTGTAAAATGGGATTTAAATACCGCAAAAAGACAAAAGACAAGTAGTAATGGAATCGCACAGATTACGCACTTGGAGATTTAATTACCTTCAAGAAATTAAAAAATTAAGGTTAGAAAATAGATCCAAATTTACCTTGATGAAACATGGTTCGATACACACGACACAGTATCCAAAGGACTGGGTTGATTCCAGTCAAAACTGTCAGACGAAAGCACCTTCAAATAAAGGAAATGCATTACCTAATAACGCTGGTTCAGAAGACGGATTTGTCCCAAACTGCCTGCTGTTATCTTGCAAAGAATATTAAGGATTTTAGCTTGGATTATCATGAGGATACAAGTACAGAACTTTTTGAAAACTGGTTTCAAAATTATCTTTTAAAAATATTCCAAACAACAGTGTTATTGTCATGGATAACGCAAGCTACCACAGCCGTCTGCTACACAAAGCACCAGCTTCATCAAGTTCAAAAATTGAAATCCAGGAATAGAAATTGATATTTATTTTAAATTCAGTTACAAAAAAACGCATCTTTTGGAAGTCCTAAATTCATATGCAATTAAAAAACAATATGTATGTGATAATTCGGCTGAAAAGGCTGGGCATACTGTCTTACGGCTTCATCCGTATCACTGTATGTTTAACCCCATAGAGCATTTGTGGAACCAAGTAAAATCAAAGATCAGAGCAGAAAATGTTACACCTACTTTAAGCCCCAGTGTTATAAATTTGATAAAAAATGTAATTACTAACATACCAGTTGAAAGCTGGAAAAATTCACTACATCACATTATAAAAATTGAGGACTCTTACATTTCTATCCAAAACAACATAAATCCTATTGTAATTAATCTCAATGATGACTCTAATAGTAAAACGGAATTAGATTTAGATATTTAGATTAAAAATGTAATTATGTATAGATAATGCAGTTATAAATATATTAAACCTTTGCATATATTTAATTTCTTAATGTAATTTTAAGATTATACTTACCTAAATAAACAATAAATTATAAATCTCTATATTATTAAAGCCCGTTCCTAATGTTCTGTCCTTTAATACCTACCGATCCGCAATTTTATTACTATCGGCAGGTATAATCCATAAATGAAGGCAAGAGCTAACACGGTATACTTTGAGACAGACTATACTAGTTAAATAAATTAAGTCTTTAATTTACACGTTTTTTTATGATATCCATACTACGGTAAAAATAATTTGTTTACATCTGTATTAATTATATAAACATGTTTTCATGCAATATTATTGATTGTACTGACTGACACTAGCATTTTAGGTATACAGGGGATTTGAATGTAACAGAACAAAATTCTAAAAGTTATTAGGAGCCCGTTTACAACGTAATTGTACATAAAATCTTGTATATTTTACGTGCATAAAGCTGGGTTTATTCGTGTCGTAATTTTATAGCCCCGCTAGCTAGCTCGCTCGGCCATAAAAAACTCGCTCAATAAAGCCATGCTTTATGCATTAATAACAAATATTTTATACAAGGCAGGATTAAATGATAAATCGTTAGCCTAATGAAAAAAAAAATAACTGGAAATGGAATGGGAAACATCCATATCCAGAATTTAAAAAAACGTTGTGTTTCATTGGACTTTTTAGGGCTGCAACTTGAGGTTTTGTTGCCTATGCTGTTCTTACAAATTTTTTGTGCTGCAATTTTTCTTGCATGCAATTTTGTACAAAATTTTACACTTTAAAATCTGTTGCTACAATCTATTTTGACAACGAACTTAGTAACACTGTTAAACAACTTATTTTATTTTTTTTTGAAGTTCTCAAGTATAAAATATATGCACAAGAAATTTGTTTTTAAATTGTTATTTATAAATATATATTTACCAACGCTCAACGCTCTTTTAGGTTATGTTAATTATGTAGTGTCACAATAATGTAGGGTTGGTACCTTAAAAACCACTAAAGTAATTATTAAAATAGACGGGTTGCTGCAAGAAAAATGGCGCCTGTGGTATTCTCCTTGCATGAAAGAAAAATTACAGCAATAAAATTTCTTGCAAGAAATTTTTTAAACTGTATAAACAGATAAAGCTTTTTTCTGTACAGGCTGTCCGAAAAATATATGTTAGAAATAATATGACCAAGTCCTGTCGTTAAAATAGATCTTTTAAAGCAAACTTAGTTATATCTTAAATTGCTTCGTTTAGTTGGTAGAGAAAGTGAACTTTTTCTTATAAAAATTACACATAAATACATTATT
>JAHBCN010005327.1:0-56364 GCA_019359885.1 Listronotus oregonensis
GGTGTTTATTTTTTCGGAATAGGCAGCTTGCATAAAATTTATTTTAATTTAAAAACATGTCATAGCTTTCCCTTTGCCTGTTAAAGAACCATTTCCCAAATATTTTTTTTAAAAAAAAAAAAAAAAATTGTTTCGGCGTTTTACGATTTAAGGAATGCACACACTGACGCGAATTAAATCGGCGATAACGAAGCGAATATTTCGCGATATAGGCGATAACAAAATTCCCCTTTCTCCTATCACATTTTGCCGAATTTTTCCCGCCACATATACCTATATATAAAAGGGAAAACAACATTCATTTTTCCCTTAAATTTAGGGCCAAAAATTTTACAAGATATTTTTTTTTTTTGATATATGGAAGGATGGATTCTTCAAGCTCTAAAGAAGAAGCAATACTATTATTGGCTGCTTTAGAAGACGAGAAAATTAAAAAGATAAGGCATTAAAACCTTTTTTTTGTTAATAGCTTTTTTCCCAATAAGTGGGGAAGAAAAATTTTTATTAAAACATGAAAAAAGCGTCTATTACTTTTTAAAAAAGTTGGTGTATTTTTTTTTTTTAAAAAAAGCTGGGACACATGAATAAATTTGGAAAGAAAAAAAAAAAGGCGAATTTCATACACTAATGCCACAACTGCGCCCAGATAAAAAACGTTTTTATAAAATTTTAGAAGGGACATTAATTGTTTCGATGATATTTTTCCCTTCGGAAGAAAGACTGGGCATTACTTTAAGGTAAGTTGTATTTTTTTGTTTTAAAAAAAAATTACAAGTTTGTTTTATAAGGATTTAAACGTGTTAAATAATTAGCGGCTAAATTTTTATAATCTTCATGGTTTAAAATTTCCAAAAAAATGGGATATTTCTTCACAAACTCTATTAATATTTCAGAAAGCCATCTTAAATTCGCAACAAAAACGACAAAAACGCGGCTGGTCGCGAAAGAAATAAAATCGCTGGATTTTTTGTTATCAAAACCCGAAATTTTTCCGCGCCAGATGTTGCTCTTCGTATACGCCGAAGAACTTGAGTCGACGAATATTTCGCGAAGCGAAAATTTCGCCGTCGAAACCAAAATTATTTGCGTCAGTGTGTGCTTTAAATTTTAAAGTTCACGTCTGGCATTTTAAATTTGTCGTCAGATAAAAAACGTGTAACTCTGTTATAAAACTTTGTATAAAAAATATTTTTCAGAAGCCTAATTTTGGTAAAAAGGATTATTTTTAGCCAGTAAAAAAATATGTGCGAGGCGCTTGCTTTATGAATCAAATAAAACCTTTCTTTGAATGGGCCAATTTCATCACCAATAAAAATAGATAATAAAAACGTGTTTTTAATTTTACTTGTAGTCCGGTAACTAAAGACCTAAAAGTATCCAAAGCTGTAAATAAATCTGTACAGTTTTCATTTGTGGCGCAATTTTAGATCTTCGGGGATGCCGAGAAAAAAAGTTTATCACGTTTCCCGGGACGTGGAACCCCCAAAGTACCCCCCTTAAAGTCCCAAAAATGAGGGTTCCGCAAATATCTGCCAAAAAAGTGCGAATTAAAGAATTTTTTTTTCAGACGAAAAAAAGATCAATTGAAATCTACAAAAATAGTTCTTACCAATTTTTTTACAACACCATTATTTTTCGCAAAAGGGCCCCCGAAAAATCCATAACATTCCACACTGGGTAATTGGGAGAACCCGGAAAAAGGGTAAAAAAAGCAGATGGACAAAAAAAATTTTTTTTCAAAACGCAAGGAAGATGCTGAAGGAAATTTTTCTGGGATTATTGAACACTTGCTAACGTCTCATTATAAAAAAAAATTGTCAATTAAGAAACCATTTTTTTAAAAAAATCAATAAATTAATGAGATATCTCAAAATATTGGAAAAAAAAACTTTGAAGCTTTTTTTAATATTCAAGAAAAAATTTGAATTTGGGCCCAGACTCATATTCAATGATAGGTACGGGTTTTTTCCCTTCCGGGGAAATTTGAATGATTTTAAAAAAAGCATTATTACCCGAGTAATGGAACAATTCGTCTGACCCCCTTTTAAAAGGGAAACCCATGAAGATAGCAGCATTCTAGCGGTAGAGTGGCAGCTGACATGAGGATACTTTTGGGACCCATTTTTCGGACCTTAAGGGGTCATTTTCAGCCCTTTCTTACCTGATAATGTTGATAAACTTTATTTTGCTCGAAAGCATCCCCAAAGACCTAAGAATTGCGCTACAAGGGAAAACTGTACAGATTTATTAACAGCTTTGCCCCTTCATTTACTGGACTAGTGGTGAAGATACAATATAACAAACCATTAGTTACTTTTATCTATTCATTTCTGGCAATTATTGCGAAAAAGTATTCACAAAATGTAAATATTTAATTGTGACCTAAAAAAGTGGGCTTGTGTGGGTCTAGTGCGTCTGAACAAGGTCTTTTAAACTATTACTAATAATATTTACAGGTTTCTGACCTTTTCACATTGTTACACCATATCAATAATGGTATATATCAGTTAGGCTATAATTATAGGCATTTATAATAATGGTATTTTATAACTAAATGCTACGGATATGTATGTTTATATTGTATAATTTTAATGCGATCAAGTCAAGTGGATGGAAGCAATTCGATATCTTTTAAACGGTTTACGACAAAGTCGCATAATTTTCTAAGTATTATGATGTAATTTACAATTTTTTTCTTTATAAAATAATAAATTTTTATTCGTTAGGCCCCATAAATTAGATAGGGCCGAATAAAATATTGTCCCGTTATACTTATTGAAGAGCTAATCAATAAAATTATAGATTTTATTTTTTATATAAGAGAGATGTAAGTTAATATCAATTGGATTTACTGTTTTGGATTCAAATTATGTTAAAAGAATTTGTCTTACTTAGGGCCAGTTGTATAGGTTGAGGTTAATATCACGATTAATCTTTGAATTAATCTTAGGTTTTATTCTTGGATTAATCCTAAGGTTTATCCATAGTTCTGTTTGTACAGTTGTATACCTCTGGGGTTCGGTCACAAGGTTATTAAAATTAGTGATGTAAGAATACGTATCCAAATTTTCGTTGAATCCGAATATTAAACGAATCCGTATATTTCGGAATCAGTCCGTAAATTCGAATACGTATTCGGTATCGAAACGGGAGCGGATGAATTCTTCCAATTGCCAGTTGATCGGCATCGAAGCGGGCTCGAATATGGTATCCAACAATTAGTGCCGGCTTTTAGAATTTGCGGATTCAGCGATCGGATCCGAAATCGTTACGAGCTCTCTACCTACAATTTACGGTCGAAGAATATAGATACCTATAGGATATTATTGTTAGCTTGTCTAAGCTATGTTACAGTGTCCTATCAATCTTATAATACCATAGGCGTACAATACGAGAAAGGATAAAATATATTTGCAAATGAATCAATTGCACATAATGTGAACAAACAGAGATCGAACGCTGTAAGAACAACACCGATACGTCACGGTCTCATATGGCAAACCCGTATAAAACCTATAAAACCGTGACGTATCGGTGTTGTTCTAACAGCGTTCGATCTCTAACCAAAATATTTTATTTATAAAAAATAAAAACAGAACTTAAAAAAGAATTTAAAAAATATCTAAAATTATAAACAGTCATTTAAAAACAAAATTATATGCACGTTTTTTTGAGACAGTCTATTTCACTGTTGATTACTTGCATCTGTATTCGAATTCGTATCCTTTTTCCTTTTTCGGTTTTAGCAGTCTGTGACTCCGCGCTCTATATTTACGGTTGCCTATGGTACGTTATCAGGACTTAGCTTATGGATACGTATTCGCATATTGAATCCGAATCTCTCTTGATTCCGAATACGTATAATCCGAATATCAAAAGGATACGGATATTTACATCACTAATTAAAATATTCCTAACTTCTCCTAGAAGTAAAGAAGGAATTTGTTTAACATAACCTCAATAACCTGCAATTTTTATTTTTTGAAGCATGATTCCTAAGTTAGAAAATTAAAAATATGAATGTTTTTAATTTTCCTCTTAAAAAGTAGTTACTTACTGGTTGGTATTTCTTTGAAGATGTACGCCAATTGGAGAAGTACATCCACGGAGGCTTTCGAAATTCTAAACCCATTTATAAACTCCTAGTATACCCAAACTTCCATGATATCCATACGATTACAAAAAAATCGGCCTCTACTTGAATTTTCTATTATATTTATATTAACATAAATCGTCTTCCTCATGGAATAGTACATCCTCAAATATTTCGAACGCCTCCATTTTTATTTATTAACCTGAGGATTGTGAGTTAATCTCTACTCCATCCACGAGTTATGGATTACCCTAGGTTAACCCACAATTTGAAGTTAATCCTTTGCTACACAACCCGCTTTTTTTGAAATCCGAAAATTAACTCTTAATTTCAGGGTTATCCTAACCTATACAACTGGGCCTTAAAACAGTAATCGTCCAGGGAAGGCCAGCAAATATCGAGATGCGGTTTTCTGCATTGTGTTTAGAAAGCTCCCAGGAAAAAAGTCTGTATGGTGTGGTTATGCTATTTTCCGAAAAATGCATTTAAATTATGCAAATGCATTTTGCAATTGCATAATTACTTGCAATATTATAAGAACGACTGGAGACTCGGAAGAATCGCTCAAAAATTGTTACTCGGGGGTTTTCGGGGATGCCGAATTCAATTCTGGCATTAGGGGTATAAATTATAAAAATTTTAATTTAATATTAAATTATATTACACAAGTGCTTTGTAAATCTTTGCTGCCTCGAAACTGGATTTGAAAAAGGCGCCAAAGCTATCAAGAGAGTAGAGTATCGTTACCGTGGGGACCGGCGCGAACAGAAATGAGAGAGGATGAGGAGCTCAGTCCTGTCACCATGACCCAGGGAGCCGGTCCCGAGGAAATTTTAAGCAGTATCTCTTGTTCCTGTGAAACCGACTGTGGCACAAGATGCGGGTGCCGACGAAGTGGGTTGGAGTGCTCACTTGCATGCAAGCATTGCGATGGCAATTGCTCAGACCAAGAAGAAACTTCCAACCAGGTGACGAAGAAGAAGATGAAGATGGGAAAAAGAAAAAAAGTTTAAAGATGTTTAGTATTTAAGTTAAAAATTGAACTTTATGATGGATAATTCATTTTTAATAAAAAGAACAATTTATTATTTAAATAAAGTATTATTTTTATAATTTGTGCTTTTTCACTTTCTTTATTACCTTTCCCCCGCAGAGCCACCCCCGAGCGCCTCCGGATAATTCTAATGCCAGAATTAAATTCGGCATCACCGAAAACCCCGAGTAACGATTTTCATGCGATTTTTCCGAGTTTCCATTCGTTCTTATAATATTGCAAGTAATTATGCAATTGCAAAATGCATTTATTGCACCAGAATGCATTTTTCGAAAAATGGCATAATCACACAGAAAACCGCATCTCGATATTTGCTGGCCCTAAAAATTTCTTGATTTCGGTCGATTTTGATCTAAATGCCCTGGCCTATAATAAAAATAGGTTTGAAATTTAATTTCTAATTTTAGGTAATTTTTAAAAGAAGAATTAAATTTGATAAACGTTAGTTTTGGTTATTTTGCGTTTTTTTAGTTTCAGATTTTACATCAACAGTCATACGTTTTTTGTTTAAAGTAGCACACATGTTTTAGTCCGAGAGATGGCGAACAATTTTGAGTAGATTCTTGAGACACTTTTAAAATTTGTGTAATTGTCCTTGAAAGACCCTAAACGTAAAGTAAGGTCTGGCTAAAGGGTAGCTGCCTCCTACCAACCCTTGATTTTTTTTAATTCAAGCGTTGATAGGGGCCGCTACTCTTCAGCCAGACAATAACTTTTATGTTTAGGATTCTTTTAAGGACAATTACACAATTTTTAAAATGCCTCAAAAACCTACTTAAAATTGCTTTTTTACTATTTTTGGCTTTACATCTTTAAAAACATGCATCCTCTTAATATCGACATAGAGTAACTTTTTTGTATAAAAAATACAAAATTCATAATATGTTGCAAAAAATGTATTATACTCACAATTTCTGGGCAATAATAATAAGTTGGAAATATTTATGTCAAAATTATGACACCGTAATAAACTAAAGATTTAACTAAAAATAAATAGGGGGATTTTTGTTTCAGAATAACAAAAAATTTATCTGGTATAATTTTTGACATATCAATAAACATTCATTGCCAACTGACCTTTTTTTATATCTCTTCTAACTAATTTTATTGTAAGTGAAAATATTTCTGTCAGTCAGTCTATTTTATAACCAAGATGGCATTAAAATATTATTTATATTATTTCTATTATACATTATTATGTGGCTAATACGTATAAAGGCTAGAAAAGAGAAAAAAAAGTTTTAATAAATCGTTCAAATCTTGGCGGTAAAACAAATATGTCTAATTTTTGGCTTGCGCTAAAGTTTAAAGCGTTGTTTTAATTCCATGAGTTCCAAATGAGTGGTGTCAAATTCCATTGGATATATATATATATATATATATATATATATATATATATATATATATATATATATATATATATATTATATATATATATATAATAAAAGATGGTACTAAATAATAAATTGACTGACCAGCCAAATGTATTAAAAAATCAAGTCTCAAGAATAATATGGATGCCCTTTCCCGATGGATAATTTCTGTTTTTTTTTATCTTGGGAGATTCTACGAAGGCTTAGCGCCTAAGTACTAAGGTACGCGTGGGTGTCTTAAGAGGTAGGCGGTAGTTTATTAACACGAGACTTAAAGATTTGGAGGTTTAAAGGAGATCAAAAAAGCTTATTCAAGTATTTAGAAACACAAACACACTACATATGGTAACTAAGTGGAAAGTTGGTTTCCAGATGGACTGTATACGAATTGCTTTATTAGGAGCAACTAAAGAAGAAATTATATCGGCGAATTCCTCGGATCATAAGCCATGAATGTATCTATAAAAAAACGTCAAATCTTCTACACACAGCTCATCGGTGGCCAAGTATAAGAAGCTATCCTGTAAGAGTGAATCATTAATAAGGCGAAAGATTCTTCTTATGGAATTAAGAATGCTAAGAGTTGTGGAAGGCGCCATTTCCCAGACATGGAAACAATATTCCAAAGATTTTTGGTACATAGTATACAGTTAAGAGAATACCAGTACTTTAAGCTTATGCTAGTAAAAAGGTTTATGCCAATAACGTCCACAAGGTTAAATGACTCTGTGTTCTGTACAGTATAAGAGAGAGTATTGACAGACATTTTTCGCGATAGCGAACCTGATTGGCACTTAACTAGACAAGATTTTTGGCGCTCAAATCGATTATCAATTTAAGGTCCGTATTACCCTGCGCTTGTTTTCTAAATCAGGCTTATAGACTTGTTTGAAAAACGTAATATTAGAGTAAAGAGTACTATAGTCAGCAAAACCATGGATCGGATTGATCGTAAAAGAGGAAAGATCATGCATATGAAGAAGAATAGAGTTGGGTTGTTAGTACTGAGCCCTGGGGCACCCCAGTATTAACTTGATGTAAGCTAGAATAATGATCAGGTCAACGAATAACTGATATGTCAATTAGTAAAAAGGAAATTTGTTAAGGAACTCACTATGCCATAACTCAGGGACGATTTCCAGTTGTGTGTGACAAAGAAAAGAAGATATAGTGATCTTTTGTGACGGAATCCGTATTGTCTGTCATGTATAATCTTGTGTTTTTTAAATACTTGCATATTAATTTTTCCCTTACCTTGTAAACACTAAGAAAAATATATAGGAATATAATTTGAGGGGGGCGTTTTAGAGATTTTCTTGGGGATAGTTTACACCCGTGCAGCTTTTCAGCTTTTCGTAAAAATGCCAGTGTGCCAGAAAATTTAAAACAGGCGAGTGTTAGTATGGGTGGATCCACTTAATCTTTAACATGATTTTAAACATTTTATAAGCAACAGAAAGTGCAGGCAGATTAATGGGGGATCAAGGATAGAACTGGTGGCAAATTGTTAGCAAACAGTTCATAAATATGCCTTTGCCTCTAAAAGTCAGTAACTCTAAAAATAGCTCACTTTTTAATTAAATAAATACAATAACTAGAAATGTTAGTTACGAACACAAAAGTCTTGAAGCGAAGTAATAAAATTCTATCAAATTTTAAATCATGTCTTATTTCATCACCAATGCATACGATCAGCTCGCCCTTTGTTTTGATTTTTTTTAAATGCCTCTATTGCGGCGAGACAATATGCCACAAGGTATTACAAAAGACGGCATTTTAATAAAAACGTGTTTAGACGTTTGACAACCCGTTTAAGAGGAACTGGAAATGTGCATCCTATTCCAGCACAATGACGATACAATTAGCCAAAGCCCGTAGATAATAATCAGCTATTATTATCCACGAGCCGTGTAATTTTTAATGCTGTTATTAAATTGCTAATAAACAAATAACAAGGATATTATTGATATCATTTAATATTCGCAGAGAAACAAATTGATGGTTGTTGTTGTCATGGCACTCTCGATTAAAACGCCGCGTTGTTTATCTGACAAGCCTTAAAATAGGTAAGAATATGAGTAATGCAGTTTTTCGGCAATAACTCGAGAACTAATTAAGATATCGAAATGCGGTTTTCACTAGTTTCTTTACTTTTTTATGCCCTTTTTAATGGGCTTATAAAAATAATACCATTGTATTAAAATTTTTAGAAAAAAATGACAAAATTTATAACGTTGACACAAATCAGTCTCTGGGGATAAAATAAAAAAATTAATTTATTGTACCAATATTTTATCTTAAGACCTGGTAAAAGCTCTTTTAAACGAAAACTAGTTCATCAAAATCGGTTAAGCCGAAACAAAATGTCTTCATTTTTTCAAATGTATATTCGCTCTTCCCCCCTCCCTATATTTGACAGGTTACGGAAAAACGCTTAAATGAAAAAGTTTTCTTATTTTACATAGTTTGTAAGAAAACTATCAACGACATAAGTTAATATAGCATATTTTTAAATAATCCGTGTTTTTAATTTTGTTTTTAGTTTTACGCCCTCTAGCGGTAGAATTAGAAACTTGAAAATAATTTCCAGCATTTTCTCGAGGCCTATTTTATTATAAATATTTTTTGCCGAAAGCTATGCAATGAAGGGTTCTCGAGATATCGCCGAAGGACGACCTTATCAGGACACCCTGTATATTAAATTTTTATTTTTTTTTATTAGAGCAGAAGCAAATTAGTTAAAAAGGTGCAGTTACTGATTTTAATATTTCTGATATTGAAGAATAAAAGTTTAATTGTAGTGACTTCTAAGTGCTAAAAGTGATCGAAAAGTTAAAATTGTACTATTTTTTAAATAACTTCTGCTTCGAATTGTCCCTGTTTTGATTCCTACAATATAAAACCGACTTTTCTTCCCACTAGAATAGCTACCCCAGCACTTGTAATCAGCAGTAATTTTATAGGCTACTTCCACATTTCCTGCTATCAATGTAAACCGGATAAAAGTTGTTTTCTCACCGCAATATCGCAGGATATCATGTCATACTGTATCTCTTTTATTGTTGCTAACAAATATGTATTTACAATTACTCATATAAATTTATGTCTTAATTAAGTTTCACTGACTATTTAAATAAGGAAAGGCGTCTGAATTATGGAGACATGGCATCTTTTAAAATATCGAAAAAACAAGAAATTTTGCTAAAAGTATTTGCATCTTTTTAACCGCAATAATTTTTTGAAAAAGCATAAGTTATACAAGATAGGTGCAATTTAACAAACAGACAAAGAAGCTTACGATCCAAGATACCTATGTACAGTACAGGATCATTTTACGAGGGCTGAACAGCCCTAAAAAAATGATTCCTGGATCGTAAAATTTATTTTTATTGCAAATTGTTGAAATGCCATATGCACAAGATATCACCAAATATCACAAGATTACGCAAATCGTCGAGAATTTGAATTTAATTACTATTATAAAAAATCTTTTTTACTCTGCTTCAAATCGTGAAAAGAAATACGGGTGATGCATTTGAAAAACGCAAAAAAAACCTAGTTTAAAATATGGTATTTTTTGACCATAATATTGAATATTCTAGATACAAAATTTTTAAAATAAAAATAGATCAACAATACCCCTTGATGTTTTTTGACTTTCTCCATACCAAACCGGGAGTGAAAAAAATCATAGATAATTTTCTTGTCCGCAATTTTTTATTGTTTTTAATTTGTTTCTGTTAATATACCACAACTAATAAAGTAAAATTTTGGAAATTGATTGACGTTTTAGAAATAAAGGGTGTCCCTTTAAAAAAAGGCCTTATATCGTCAGGTTTATTTAGGCCACCCTGTGTACTCAAAAGTATTTTTCTGATATAGACCTTTACGAATATAATCCTGAGAAAAAGTCTTATTGGGCAAAAGCTCCATTATGCGTATTTTGGCTCCTACGGAGCTACAAAGCTCCACAGATTGATAATTTTTTATGGAAAGTGGCCCCCAGTGAAAATGGCTGAAATCGATATTTCTTGTAGCTTTTGTCATCCTGTGAAAGTCTCAATGAGCACGAAGCTCTATTATGCGTATTTTGGCTCCCACGGAGCTCCAAAGCTCTACATATCGATCATTACTTATGGAAAGTGACTTGGGTGAAAATGGCCCAAATCGATATATATCGATTTTGTCATCCCGAGAAAAAATCTCAATGAGCACGAAGCTCCATTATGCATATTCTGGCTCCCACGGAGCTCCAAAGCTCCACAGATCGATCATTTCTTATGGGAAGTGACCCTAGTGAAAACAGCTAAAATCGATTTATGTTTTAGCTTTTGTCATCTTAAGAAAAAGTGTCAATGGGCACGAAGCTCCATTTTGCGGATTTTGGCACCTACGGAGCTTTAAAGCTCCATAGATTGATCACTATTTACAAATTTAAATACATTCTACAACAAATATTGATTTTAGCCATTTTCACCGTGGGTCGACATTCCATAAGAAATAATCGATCTGTGGAGCTTTGGAGCTCCGTAGGAGCCAAAATACGCATAATAGAGCTTCGTGCCCATTGAGACTTTTTCTCAGGACGAAAAAGCTATCTACAACATATTTCGATTTTAGCCATTCTCACCAAAGTCACTTCCCATAAGAAATGATCGATCTGTGGAGCTTTGAAGCTCCGTAGGAGCCAAATAAGCATAATGGAGCTTCGTACCCATTGAGACTTTTTCTGAGGATGACAAAAGCTAAAACATATATTGATTTAAGCCATTTTTACCGAGGGCCACTTCCCAAGAAATGTGCGGGGTCCTTTCTATCCTTATTTATTTAGGAGCTATTGACCGACGCGCGCTTGTGTGACTACGCTGTATAATATTAATTAACCTACAAAATATTCCATTTTTTTTAAAAGCAACCAAATTGTGTACTACCTATCGTGTAAATTTGACTTCACATTTTAAATATGTAAAAACATACACAGCATCTTATTAAAACCAAAAAACGTAAACTATTTAAAGTTCACTTTCTAAATGACACAAAAATTTTAAAAATACGTTAAAAGCTTGCTTTGTGTAATAGATGAACACTTTCCATATATTTCCTATTTTTTTCGAAATATTTTGAAAATCATGTTTAGATAACATACAAACCTATGTTGCAGTTATAAAGATTGAGTAAAAATTAACATTATGCACACTGAGAAAAATCTTTCTGATTTTTATATTCGGTTTTAAATAGAGTGCATTATTTTTTTGTCAGTGCAAATTCAAATTATAAAACTCTATAATTTGTTAATTTTCGGTTGAGAAAAACACCTAGTAAGTAACAATGGTTACTGCAGGGGTGGATTTACGCAAAGGTTGAGTAGGCTGAAGCCTAGGGTGGCAAATTTACAATTATTTAAAAAAAAATGTATTCGTAAATTTTAATGGTATAATTAATTATTTTGCAGAAAAAAAGGTTCGAAGAAAAATTTTAGTATAGGGTTTTACCTAAAATTAAATAATACATAGTTGAAAAAAAGACTTATTTGATTTACCATTTTAATTTATACTTTGTTTTTATGTAATGAAATTTGTTTATTTTAAAAAAATATTATTTAATTTTGTGTATGATTTACTTTTGTTAAATTTGTTTCTTACATTTTTATAAGAATTACTAGTGAAGTTTACATTCTTTTAATGCTATTGTTTTTGTTCTGATATCCAAAAAATATTGACATATTATGGCGGCAAAAATATATTAGCCTATGGGCGGCAAAAAGTTAAATCCGGCCCTGGGTTACTGACTTTTTAAACCAATGCAATACACTTTTTGTTTAGGTGTTTTTCTCAATAAAAAGGGAAAAGATTAGAATGAGATAAACTTTATACCATTCAAAAATAGCTCGAATTCTTCTAGAACCCGCTGATTGACGTTTGTCACCAGTAATGGATTTATAGCTTTTCAGTGTTCTGATTAACTTTTTCTTATGTTTCTGTGTGTTCTTGGTTTTTTAAAATTAATAGTGGGTTTAAGGATTATTAGATTTGATGCGTTGTTTTTTGTTTTGGGGTACTTAGACTATTTATTGGCATTTTTTTTGCTTTCACATTTTAGCAAAAAAATAGGGACTTGTGTAATTTTTAAGAAATGCTTCGATCTACAGACTACTTAAGAGAATAATGTGTTTAAATAAAAATAAATAAATAGCTCGTTATCTTTAAATATTGACTCTTCATACTGAAAAAGGGCATGATATCTCTTTTACTTGTTTACTTTCTTTGTAAAAACGAAATTTACTAATATGTAGAACAAATATCGCATTGCAAAGTTTAAAATGTACGTTTAAATTAGGGAGAACTGCTTGTACTCGTAGTTGGTTGTAGCGGATTCATGTATTAAAAAGTTCTTGTTGCCAAAAATCTCTTTTTTTATATCCTCCAAAATGGGACCGCTTCGGTGCTGATGGGGGGTATAAAACTGTATGTGCACATAAGCTATTGACCCCTATGAACTGTCAGATTACCTTAAAAAAATAAAGAAAAAACCCCAAAAACATTAGGTCATAAATTCTGTCAAAAAACTCTAGGGATTTCCTAAATTTATACACCAAAATTAAAATTTTAATTTTAAAATTATTTAATTTTCAGTTAAAAAAAATTAACCAATTTTCTTTCTTTCATCTTGGCGTAAAAATTACTTAAAAGCCTAACTAATATGGGCTATATCCAAAGTTAAAAAAAAACGTTAAACTCCATATATAAGAATTTACCAAAAAACAAAGGCTTTAGTTCTAAATAAAGCAATTATATATACTTTTTTCTTTTCCGACAAGTAAACCAGCAAGGCATGATTTTTGTCAGGACCCCACCTACAGAATATGTATTCTTGGTCACGAATACACGCGTGACAAAGAAAATGGGCATTAAGAATCAACCTAAAATGTCGTGAACACTCGTTACGGTACTACCAAATGGTGGGCGGTGTTTCCCTTTCTTCCTTGGAACTTTATAACACGGTCTTTGCCCACCTTCAGCGGTTGTTTCCCGAAAAAGCTTTGTGGTTTCCTAAACGCATGTTTACTTCTCACAAGCCAGAGTGGAAGTACTTTTTTAAAATATTTGCATTAAAAACCTGGCAGACACCACCTTTTTAAAAACCTAAATAATATTACATAAAAATGTTTAAAATGTACTGTTTAAATTAAAAAAATCATGTAAAGCAAAGCACAAAGACTAATTAAAATTTTTTAGAAACAAAGGCAGCAAATCGTAATTTAAAAACGTATTGTTAAAATTATATATTTCATGTTCATTCTTTTTTTCAGTGTATGTAAAGGTTGTTCCTAAATGACATCACCTTTATTTATAAAACTCGTAAGCGCGTCGGCCGGGTCTAAAACCAACATCACAGATAAATAAACTCACACAAAGGTGTATACACACCGTTTGCAGCGTTGCCGCGTTTAGTTACACTTTTTTTTAAAACAAATCGTAAAAAAGTTGTAGGCGAACCTATGAAGCGTTCTTTTCTTTTTTGAGAGGATGATTGGCCGACTAACGACTTTTTCATAAGCGACATGGCTGGTGGAAAATTTGGTAAGAACCAGTTGTGGTTTGTTAGTTTGACGTCATCATAGGATTTGCTTTTTGTCGTGCTTAAAAAACTTAATACAATTTAAGCACAACAAAAGTGATACAATTGTCAATTATCATGGGCCAATATTTCCTGTCCGAAGAGATTTTACAGATTGGTAGGGCGACTATCATCAAAGATCCAACCCTTGCCTTGTCTTGTTTTATTTCAGATGATTGGGCTTTCATCAGGCACCTATTGACAGCACATCCATCCAAGCCATTGGAATTTATCCAAATATTAACAAAAAATACTTTTTTTTCACGAACACATCTAGGTCTGTCTTCAACAGGACGTAAAAAGGGGGTATTACAACCAAAACATACGCATTTTCATAGACAGTCAAGCTGCCCTGAAAGTCTTGAATTCTCATCGTTTTTCCTCAAAGATCATGATGGGGTGCCTGCACAACGTAAAAGAACTCGTCGCCCGGAACAACAGGATAGAACTCCTCTGTGTTCCTGGAGACTCGGGAATAGAAGATAATGAGGAACCATACGAACTAGTAAGAGCTGGTTCATCTAAAAATTTCAACAGCCCAGAGTCGGTCCTTCAACTTTCAAAACAGGCGACGAAAACAACAATAGATAGGGTTCCACAAACAACATCTAAATCATTGCTATGCGTCACCTGGTCAGGGACATGCAACGGCAATGCTAGGCGAGCATTCTAAGAACCTAATAGCTAAGGTCCTTCTTTTGGGGCGCACTTAGATAAGACAGGTAGTAGGACCTCTGGCAGCCAAGGTCATCTAAGAAAAAACTTGCAGACAATGGGGCATACGAAACGGTCCACAACATGCAGACTTTTTGGGGAGAAAGAAAAACACCCTCATACATAATATACGACAGCAAAGTACTGATGTATATTGTTCGGAAACATACAGAGCGGAAACCTTCCTCTACATGAACAGCTTGGTAGAAATCAATTATACTTAATTAAGGGAATGGGATTGCAGAGTAAAGATGGGCAAGTAAACCAACTAACCATCAATCTTATTAAAATTAGAAATCAAATGTGGTTTATGCACGACGGTGCACCGCCCATTTTAGCAATTTGGTTCGTCAACACTAATCAAATACTTTTGGTGATTGATGGATAAGGTCGACGAGGACCTATTTTGTGGCCACCGAGGTCGCCCGACATGACTATTGGATTTTTTAGGGAAAATTTAAAGAAGCTTGTATATTCAACACGCACCAGAGAAGACCTAATAGAAAGAATAACTATTGCAACGAAATTCAAGCCGATCCTGGAATGTTGTTTAGAGTACAACGAGAAAACATCCGTTGAATAAGAAAATGTATAGAGGTACAAGACGCTCATTTTTAAAATCAGCTTAAGTAGCCAAAAAGAGGCAAAGGTATTACATTTTTAACATTCTTTCGTTTAATAAATGATTTCTAATCGTTTTGACCTGCTTAAACGTGTTATACAAAAATTTAATTTTTCCGAAAGCGACTAATTTTATCGAAACAAATGTAAAGTACCTTTTTTAAAGAAGAATGACCAAAGTATTTCAAATCCAATTTTTACCTATGTAAAATGACACCTGTCTTAAATATGGCCAAAAGAGTGTGGTTACAAGTTCGTTCCTGGCTTCCCTGACGATGTAAACCATCTACTGTAGTATGGTTTTATGAGTCTCTATGGCCTCTCTAAGTAGGGTTTGTTTTTTGTTTTTTTTTTTTTTTTTTTTGCAGAGAATGTAGCGTTAGTTAACTTTAATAAAAGTGTAAATTAAAAACTTGCTTCTTATTTCGCGCCAAAAATGAACTCCATCATTATATTAAAAAATAGGTACGACTGGGATTCGCACAATATTTTATTAAATTAATTAAACATATTCCAAGCCAGATTTAGGTTCGGACCGAGACGGGCGAAATTTAGGCGTCATACCTGATCCCTCGGGCTGAAATGGGCGACGTCCACCATCCCTACTTCTAATTTTGTATACTCCAAAATATCGATGTCTAGATTTTATGCTCTTTGTATTAAAATAATGGTTATCACACCTTTTATCGCCTTGTATATTGTCGGTATTTGGCGCACCATAAAGATAATTGATCAATTCAAACCGATTCAGCCGCTAAATATACTAATTCATTTTAATAGAGTTAAAATCTCAGCAACAATATTTTAATAGAGATCAATTCGACTGACATACACGAACGTTTTGTATGACTCTATTAAAATACTATTAAATTTTTATTAAATAAATCTGTGATGTCTTTGTTAAGAAGACATAAATTTGTTATTTAATTATGTTTTTATGGCTTGAAATACAATGTCGTTAGTATGTAGCAAATTGAAATGTGTTTATGTGCGTGTGTGTTTTTTTTTGTAAAAGTGCTTCTATTACTAGTCCAAGAGCTTGTAAACAATTTTGAGTAGGTTCTTGAGGCGCTATGACAATTTTTGTAATTGTCCTTGAAGGACACCTAAACATATAAGTCAAGGTCTAGCTGAACGCTAGCTGCCCCTACCAACCCTTGAGTTTTTTTTAATATAAGGGTGGGTAGGGGGCCGCTTCCATTCAGCCAGACCTTGGTGTAGTTAGGTTTAAAGTGAGTGGACTTTTTACTCCCTCCACTGCGACCGCTCGGTCTATTGTGCCTCACACCTTTTTATATTTCTCCCAATAGGATCAGACTTCTAATGAATCCGATATCAGATTGGAAGAGAGTTCTTACATCTCCTCTTACTCGTGTCGCAACCGGACACTAGCACAATATGTGTTCTGGTGTCCCTGTCTCCTGGAAAGTATGTCGAGCAGACCGTCATGCCCTGCTCTCCCGGTCTAGTGACGTGGTCGCTACCAGGTCCTTGTTACAGGAACCAGATGTTTCTTCTGAGGCGTATCTCCGGCCTTTCCCTATGAAAACGGTCCTATCCTGCGTTTTGTTTAAAGCCAGGAAACCCTTTTTCCTACAAAAGCGGTTCTGTCCGCCTTCTGTTTGGATTCAGGGATCCTTTCCGTAAGCACCTGTTTGGTTGGGATGGATTAGCCCTTCCCCGTGAAACAGGCGCCTGTGACTTCAAGGGCACCTTTCGAAACGGATTCACCCGTTTCGGTCGGCGCACCTTTGTCTGCTTGTGACCTCTCGAAACGGATTTATCCGTTTCGGTCAGCGCACCTTTGTCACTTTTTTCCTATAAAAGCGGTTCTGTCCGCTTTCTGTTTGGAGCTAGGAAGTAATAGTCCACCACGGCAGAGCCCCGCATTACCGCAGTAAGGCTAGATACTCTGAGAGGCCGCCCTGTATCTCAGAGGCACCGTTGGAGACACCTGTTTAAGGCACAGGATGTCATTCACTCATCAGCACGGTATGCTAACACCTTGAGTTAAGCCTTGTGTTCGTCTTAGCTTCGGATCCCGTTCCATACGCTAGCAACTAGCGCAACTTTTCTCAGCTTTCCGGTCCCAGTGGACGACTAGCCTCACGGAAGTTAATACTACATACTTTAAGTACACTGCCTCTTACTTTCCAGATATCTAGACCTAAAAGCTACAATTAGATTCTGGTTATAAAAATTCTATTTTCGCAGAATTTTCCAGAGCTGCCAGAATAAATAATCATTTGTTTAATTCTCGCGGTCATCGAATCTGTCGCTTTATAAAAACACACAATTTAAATAAATTTTATGTTTCTGACCTTTGGCGCAGTTGCAAGGTCGCGGTATTTAAAAGAGATTAAACCAATGTTCCTCAGTTGCCAAATTGACAGTTTTCTTATAAATTGTTAGAAACATGAAAAGAGACTAAAGGATTAATTTTTGTAGATAATTTGCACAAACGTTAAATAGTTGATGCATTTTACACATAACAAAAGTCTTTATTTACTTTTACTTTCGGTTAAACAGGAAATGACTAGTATACAAATGTTTAATGGAAATATTTTGTCTTATTTTGATAGGATACTAAATATAATTTGAATACCATGACGACTGAGTTTTTGAAAGGAGTTTCGTTTCGACTTAGGACGGCTCGTGAAAATCCAAGGTGAACGCGCTACCAATTAATGGGGTCCTCCTTCTAGACCCCTGATGTTTTTTCCTTTTGTATCGTGAACAAGGTTGTTTTCCTATGGTGGGAAATTGGTTGCGTGGGCAGCGTGAAAAGTTATACTGACAGCAAGCCGGTTGTACTTAATACCAGTAGCAGTCCTTGGTCGGTTAACCGCCAATAATTGTGCTTTTCATCGATCATCCAGATTTTCCACCGACAAAGCCTGGGAAAGCTCACGTTGCGAATTGCTTCGTGTGACGGAAAAGGGAAGAACTGGCGAATGTCTTCGAAAGCAAAAAAGTGGCAGCCAACGTCATCTAAATCTGAATCTAAAAGTGAGGAGGGTGATAAACATCACAGCACCTAGGCCTCAGTAGGCCTTGTGCTACCTGCTAAAGAGAACTCCTCACTCAGTACGTCACCCATCCCACTGATTTAAAGTAGGTGACGATGTCGCCGAGGGAATCTCCTAAACGTCGGCCAAAGAAAGCCAATACTCGCCCAGCATGGATCTTCATTTCAAAGCAGACACAAAGGATGTGCTTTACCGTTTCATCTTCCTGTTCACAGCCGCTACACAAAGGTGTGTCATCTATACCCATTCTAAAGAGGTGCTTTCGTGGTTGACAATGTCCGTAATTAGACGAAGGTCAGTTGATGTTTAGCTGTATCTCTGTCAGGATACTTCAGTAAAGTTTACTGTTTCATCCTATCTGACTTGTGAATTGCTGCAGCCAACTCCATATTAAAAGAAACACATTATATTTTGAAAAATATTTTACTTTTTCGGTGGTAATGCATAAAGTTTGTGAAAATTTTCTGTTAATCTATATTGTTATTATTTTTCTTACGCAATTTTAGACAGACATGTCTTAGGTGTATTACACTAACTTTTTTTTCTTAGAAAATAGTTAGACGTAATCGTGTTATCAGCTTATCACTCATTGTGTATTTAATCTAATATCAAGATTAAAATTAAAATGCTTTTATTAAGTGAGTATTGCAAATAGTAGTAATAATATACATATATTGTTTATTGTTATACACAGCTTTTAAACATTTACATAAATGTGTGGCGCTTAACTTAAAAATCTTTAAACAAATAGTAAATATGCATACAAGTAAATATATGTTTTTTGTATATCTGCAGCCAATCCACAAAAGCTTAGAGCCCAACGTGCCGTGTATCTAAAGTAAATAATTAATTATTTATACGTAAATGGAAGATTTGAAGGGGAAGAAGGCCTCTTGTAAAACACGCCGATTTATCTTCTTCAAGAAGATACATCTGTTTGTTTAACAATTTGGATACTTTGGGGTTTAAAAAACCGTACTCTGAAAAGTCTGGGGTTTCTCCATATGGACTGTAAAGAGATATAGGGGTGGTAGGTTATTTTCCTGACCAACTCTTTATAGCAAAACCGTGGAAATGCCAGTAAAAGAGGATTACCTCCTATAAACAAAACAAATATTTTGGTAATTGTGATTCTAACTGGAACATAGAAGGAAATTTCCTAATTAAAAAATAATTTGAATTATGACATCGACATTTTCTAAAATAACAGCCATATTTTAAATAATAAAAAAATTAAGTTAAAAGCTTTCAGTTATAATGTCCTTGGAGATTAATAATCTTAGAAATAAAGGTACTATTCTAAACGACCAATTAAATATTAGTAATTCTCCGTCATTAAAGTTATTTAATAATAGAACGATTACATCTTTAGGGATGATTTCCACCTAATCAGCATGGAGCAGCACCTCACAGCGCGGCGCAGCAAAATTCTGCCTATATTTGTTTTCATGTAACTAAATGATTTTGTTTTCACCTAAGCAGAGCGTCGCTGCGCGTCGCAGCACAATCGCAGCAAAATTTTCATTCGTCTATGAGCTTTGCCACGCGTCATTGCTGCTTATGAAGGTGCTGCGCCGCTTGTTGACGGACAAGTAGAAATCACAAGGCGCCAAAGCGTACGGAGCAAGCAGCGAATTGAATATCTTATTTATGCCATTTCTGGCTTATTTGTTTTTGAAAGAAAGAAGTAGGAATGGATAAATAGCGTATAAAATTCACCTTTTTCTTGAGTCTTGCACGAAAAATATCATGTACCCAATGTTTCCGTTTTTTGCTCTTTTGCTTTTTTTATGCTCATCGCATATAGCTATTTCAACTAGCAAGTTGTTTAACCACGATGGTGACGTTGGGTTCCATTTACTTTGATAAAACAATTTAACTAATGAGGTGCATATTACATTGCTGCTTTGCTTAGCGATGCTGCTGCAGAATGCTACTTATATAGGTGAAAATGCCGCAAACGCTGCGCTGCGTCGCGCTGCTTGATACTGCTTAGATGAGAATCGGCCTTAACCACCCATATTAAACATTTTGTAATACAACTAAATTTCACATTCCACAGGATGGGTACCCACTATTCAATATAAACAAATTCAATAAATAGAAAAGTGGCTACAAAAACAATGGAAAGGGCTAGATTAGGTTTTCTATTTAAAAAGAAAAACATAATTAGTCGACATATCTTAGTTTTAATAAAGATATCCATTTAACGCACTTAATCTAAAATGTTTAAAGACATTCTTTCTTAAAATTATAAAATAACTGATTTAATTATCTGGTTATTTTCATGCACTAGTGTTATTTGTTTGAATATTTCCCGAATTAATTGAGAACTCAAATCAAGTAAACCTAAATATATACGTTTGGTAAGAATAAAAACGCGCTTGGACGTTTCGTCAACAACATAAAATTGCGATGCAATTTTTTCAGTGCAATTACTGCTGTAATTTTGCGAAAATTGCACTCCTCTTATGGGAACTTTAACATATAATGGAAATATTTGGGGGTAATCAAGTGCATCAAAATTACCGACAATTTTTGAATGAAATTTGTTTTTTTATAATGGCAAGAATGTATTTTCATATATTCGCAAAAAAGCCCGATTCCGCAGGGGGGAGGGCCATTTTGTAAAATATGAAAATAAATTCTTGCCATTATAAAAAAACACATTTCATTCAAAAATCGTCGGTTTTTTGATGCACGAGTGTAATTTATTTAAATATTTCCAGAATTAATCGAGAACTCAAATCAAGTTAACTCAAATATATACGTTTGGTAACAATAAAAACGCGCTGTGACAACATAAAATTGCGATGCATTTTTTGCAGTGCTTTTACTGCTGTAATTTTGCGAAAATTGCACTCCTCTTATGGGAACTTTAATATATGAGAGAAATATTCACTTATAATACCACAAGTGTCTAAATTATTTCCGGAAATTTTTTCGAAGTCAGGAATATTTTGAAAATTTTCTTAAAATATTCGTGAGTGAGAAAAAATTTCCGGATTATAATGTAGACACGAATAGTATTCGGTAAGAAAATTTTACACCAAAGTGTTAAAAAATAAGGATGTTTTGTAACAGTTTTGAAATGTAAATAGAAATATAATTTGTTATATATAAAGAACTTGTAGCAGTATATAGTAGGTATCAATGATATTCACATGCATATTACATTATTAAGTGAAATAAAATATACGTAACGGATTTTAGTTGCACAAAATAATAAAAGATAAGTTGATGGTAGTTTACTCTTTCAAATTTCTATAAATTCGTTTTACTAAAGTTGGTAGAAATATATTTTCTTACAAGTTATTGGACGCAGTATCTAGTATCAATAAAATTTACATTCATATTATTATGTTAAATAAAAATACAATTATCTTACTTTAGTTACACGAAATAATAAAACATAAGTCGATAGTAACTCAGTCTTTCGGTTTTCTACAAATTCGTTTTACTAAAGTTGGTAGAAATACATTTTGTTACAAAAAAATTGAAGCAGTAGGTATGTAGTATCAACGAAATTCACATGCATGCATTAGGTTAAATAAAATATAAGTAACAAAGTTTAGTTACACAAAATAATAAAAGATAAGTCGATGGTAGTTCACTCTTTCAAATTTCTATAAATTCATTTTACTAAAGTTGGTAGAAATATATTTTCTTACAAGTTATTCGACGCAGTATCTAGTATCATTGAAATTTACTTGCATATTATTATGTTAAATAAAAATATAATTATCTCACTTTAGTTAAACGAAATAATAAAAAATAAGTCGATAGTAATTCAGTCTTTCAGTTTTCTACAAATTCGTTTTACTAAAGTTGGAAGAAATACATTTTGTTACAAAAAAGTTGAAGCAGTATCGAGAGCAGTATGTAGTATCAACGAAATTCACATGCATGCATTAGGTTAAATAAAATATAAACAACGGACTTTAGTTACACAAAATAATAAAAGATAAGTCGATGGTAGTTCACTCTTTCAAATTTCTATAAATTTATTTTACTAAAGTTGGTAGAAATATATTTTCTTACAAAAAAAATATAGTTTAACGAGCGACAACACGACGCGCGTTAAACGGCTTTGTGTTCCGGTACTTATCTGTCAGCTTGTAATCAAAAATGTCATCGAATTCATGTCAAGTACACTAACGTTATTTAACCATAAATTAATTATCTAAAATCGTTGTGTTTTACAATAATTTTAGAATGAATCGGTTTGAGAAATACGTTTTATGTAAGTTTTGTAAAAAGTCAGTGAAATTAAAATGTATCATCGGAACTTAAAATTTTTAATGTATTTATTACAAGAATGCGGGCCAGACATTTATTCACCAAATTTGTTCGGGATTATTAAACATCATTTACTTCTAATGTCTAAGAAATATGGATGCCTTCGTGGATCACAACAGAATAAGATTGTTTCAAAGTACTATATATATTTTTTGAAACATAGACAATTTATAAAGTTTAGTGAATGTGTCCTTATTTATTCCCCATTAAAGAAAGAAGAAGTGGCTAAGGAATTCCAGGAACATTTAGACGCTTTGCTTAAAAATGATTGTTAATTATATATAACAAGTAAAGTATAATAATCAACTACATAATAAAAAATATTTGGTAAATTGTTAAAGGATTTTCACTTATTAACTTGAGATATTATTATTGAATAAATTCGATATAACCTGAAAAATGTAATTTTAATTATAAACGTCAAAAAATTTCCAGTGTAATTTCATGCTCCTTACCCCAAGGAGGATGAAAATTTCCGGAAATTTTTTAGTTGCTATGGTAACGAAACAAAATGCAAACTTTTAATTGGTCGAAAGTACTGGGTGTGAAATTTTCGGGGTAATTGCACAAATGCATCAAAATTACCGACAATTTTGAAATGAAATGTGTTTTTTATAATTGCAAGAGTTTGTTTTCATATTTTCGCGAAAAAGCCCGACTTCGCAAAAGGAGGGCATTTTCGTAAAATATGAAAACAAACAATTGCAATTTGTAAAAACAACACGTTTAATGAAACAATTATCTAGTTATTTTGATGCACGAGTGTAATTTATTTGAATATTTTCCGAATTAATTAAGAACTCGAATCAAGTAAATTTAAATATATGTTTAGTATCAATAAAACCCTGTTCTGACGTTTTAGTCCAGGGCATTTAGATCAAGATCGATCAAAATAAAGAAATTTTTAAGGCCAGCAGATATCTAGATGCGGTTTTCCGCATTTTATTCAGAAAGCTCCCAGGAAAAAAAAGTTATATAGTGTGGTTATGCCATTTTTCGAAAAATGCATTCTGGTGCAATAAATGCATTCTGCAATTGCACAATTACTTACAATATTATAAGAACGACTCGCTCAAAAATCGTTAGTCGGGGGTTTTCAGATATACCGAATTCAATTCTGGCATTAGAATTACCCAGGGGTATAAATTATAAAAAAAAAATAATTTAATATTAAATTATATTACACATATTAAAAAAACAATAGCTTTGGAAATCTTTTCTGTCTCGACACTGGATTTGAAAAAGGCGCCAAAGCTATCAAGAGAGTAGAGTATCGTTACCGTGGGGACCGGCGCAAACAGAAATTTCCTGTAGCGACTTAATAGAAAAAATATGGGAATAGAGAGAATTTAAGTCCGTTGGAATAGGGTGGGAATTGGAGGATGGAGAGCTCAGACCTGTCACCATGACTCAGGGAGCTGTATCTCTTGTTCCTCTGGGCCACAAGGTGCGGGACCGACGAGTGGGTTGAAGTGCTCACTTGCATGCAAGCATTGCGATGGCAATTGCTCAAACCAACAAGGCACTTCCAACCAGGCCGAGGAAGAAGATGAAAAAGGGGAAGAAGAATCACCCTCCGGGCACCCCCGAGCGCCTCCGGGTAATTCTAATGCCAGAATTGAATTCGGCATCTCCAAAACCCCCGGGTAATGATTTTTGAGCGATTTTTTTGAGTTTCCAGTCGTTATTATAATATTGCAAGTAATTTTGCAATAGCAAAATGTATTTATTGCACCAGAATGCATTTTTCGAAAAATGTCATAACCACACTATATAGACTTTGTTCCTGGGACCTTTCTGAACACAATGCAGAAAACCGCATCTTGATATCTGCTGGCCTTTAAAATTTCCGATTTATTTTTTAACTTCCCTGGACTATTTAGCCAACAATATAAACTTGCGATGAAACTTTCGATTTCTGCAGTGCAAATACCGCTGTAATTTTGCGAGAATTTCAATCCTCTTATGAGAATTTTTATATAGGGACTCAAAAATACTATTTCTAGAGCTGTATACTTGTGCTTTCACAGGTTATAAAACTGACGCATCCAGAGTCTTATTTCGTCTTTTTTAATTCAAATATTGCATTGCCAATTAAACATTGTTGAAGTATATAGACATTGTTTTTTTAATTGTTTATAGTTATTAGGCAACACTGTATAACAATGCACCGGAAATTTTATCATTACTGCAGTGGCGATAAATATAAACTAAAAACATTGAAATTATGCAAAGTAATTTAGTGAGGCGCCAAAATCAATAAATGAAATGTTTTATACAAATTCCTGCTATTTTAGTACTTTGCGCGTTGTTTACATATCTGCAAATTTAACTACATAATATGTTTGATTCATGCATATTGGTAGTGATCAAAACTTGTTTAATATCTGTTTAATTATTTATTTAAAGATATATAATTATTACAAAATAAAGAGTGACCGCAAAAACTGCCTGTTTTTTCAAAATTTACAGAGAGGTGAGGAAAAGACATACAGATATGTATTTAATACTAAATTACTCGTCGCAAAAAATTAGGATGAACACTGTTTTCCGGTTTTTGCAAATTTTCAAAAATCACCCCAATTTAGGGGTTGGAAAGTTCCCAAATCAGAAGAATTGCAAAATAGCAGTGATATTAAAAGTTATTCTAACTGCGATTTTTGTTTCAAATGGACCTTAAAAAAATGAAATAACACAGCTCCAACCCCCATGGACTTTGTGGGGGCGCAATCATCACCTAAAATATATAAAATCATATGTAACTTAAAAAATGGCAAGAAACCGGTTTTTCAGGAAATGTCCAATAAGAAATAAATGTATATGTTAATCAACCACAACTATCTAAGGGTAAAACCATCCTTATCAATGGAAAAATTGAATAAAGCAGCATGCTTTATCAAAAAAAAGTCTTATCTTCGTATTTTTTTTTATCCAAGTATATAAAGTAGGTGTACTACTTAGATTTTTCGACCTTACTTTTAACCAAAACCACTCCTGCAAGGAGGTATATTTATTCCCTAAAATGTAGAAAATCATATACAACTTAAAAAATCTTAAATATGATATTAACATAAAACCAAGAGTGAGTTTCGATCAAAAGCCACCCTTATTATAAAGAAAATTAAATACAATGTTAGTTTATGTAAAACATATTTTGGCCTCAAATTTTTTATCCCAAGTTTTAAAAAACCAGGCCTTCTTAGATTTCTAAAATTTATTTCTGATCAAAATTTCCGCTGCAAGGAGGTAAATTCATCCCCTAAAATATATAAAATCATATGCAACTTTAGAAATCGGAAAAATATATTTAGGGGTGGTTTATTATTAAAACTTACTCTGAACGGTGGTTTTATTTGAATTAATATCATATTTAAGATATCCCTAAACATCTAAATATTTTTTTTACAATTTTAAGTTGTATAGGATTTTCTACATTTTACGGGATAAATATATTCCCTTACAGAGGAGGTTTTGATTAAAAGTAAACTCAAAATATCTAGATACACCTGCTTTATATACTTGGATTAAAAAAATACGAAGTTTAGACTTTTTGGAAAAGCTAGCATTTAATTAATTTTTTTCTATTAATAAAGGTGGTTTTACCCTTGAAAAAGGGTGGTTGGTTATCATATACATTTATTTCTTATTGGACATGTCTGATTTTTTTTGCAATTTTTAAAGTTGTATATGATTTTATATATTTTAGGGGATGATTGCACCCCCACATAGTCCATGAAGGTTGGTTTACAACCTTCTCGGAAATGGAGATGTATTATTTTATTTTTCCAAGGTCCATTTGAAACAAAAATCGCAGTGAGAATAACTTTTAATACCACTGCTATTTTCAAGGGGTGATTTTTGAAAATTTGCAAAAAACGAAAAGCAATGCTCATCCAAATTTTTTGCAATGAGTAATTTGAAATAAAATATATATTTGTATGTCTTTTCCTCACCTCTCTGTGAATCGTAAAAAAATAGGCAGTTTTTGCGGTCACTCTTTCTTATCGGACCCATAGGTGACCATTTAGTAAGAAAGAAATAGGCCAAACAGATACCTACGTTGGGTACCTTTTGGGAACAAACCATGGTTCCGCCATTTAAAAGAGCTTGGTAAAGAATGATGGTTTGGTGTTTAATTGATTTGGAGATTACGAAGGCAAAATATTTATATTGGTTATTTATTTTTTAATTTTAATTATTTGGCACATGTTTTAGTGTACCGATACAAGCACACTTAACTGGCCCAAATAAACTTGCAAATAAACCTAAAAACATGTTTTAAAGGTTATCAACGTTTCGATAACAATCTTAATATACATGTACCAAAAACAAAATATGACATAAAATATCAACCTTGATTTACTTACATACCAAGGTATTATCTATAAACTAATATTAAATTTAAATTTAATTTTTCATTTATTTCGGAAGTTATGAAACCACTTATGGTTGTTGCTTAAGGTTAATCCATTTTTTTTTGTTTAAATATGCCACACTTTTAGGCACTTTAGTATATATTTTATTAAAGTTAAAAAACAATAAAAAACCAATACATTAATATATAAATTTAAAAGCGAAACTCGGTGCCAGAAAACCTAGCGCCAGAAATCCCGGCGCCGGAAAACTCGGATATTCGGATGATTCTAATATTCGAATATTCGTATTCCGGAAGATCTTTATATTCGGAATTTCATTCAACATATGAAGCGTTGACCGATCAATGCCAGTCGATATTCGATTAATTGCGCCGACGCAATTTACCCCGAAGTCCAAGCGTTTGCTTTTGAAATAACGAATTATTCCGGATGAATCAGTTGTCGGAAGATGAAAAATGAATTATTTTGTTTCAACTTTTGATTTCAGTCAACTATTTTTGTTGTTGGGTTAATGTTGTGTTGGCATACGTATTCGTGTACGTTTTTAATTTGTTTTGCTGGTATTGGTGGTGCGGCGGAAGTTTTTCTTTCGTTTTAATTCGTAATTATTGGTCTGGTACATAGAATAGTATACAGTGGCCGCCACAAAAGTATACACTTTGTGGAAAATTTCTATTCTTGATATCAATTTTTTGTGTGGAGTATCTGCATGCAGAAATTAAGACACAATTGTCTGCAAAATAAAAATATAGTTCAACCGAAATAGGCTATCAAAGAATGCTTTTGATAATTTAGATTTTATCGCATTGCTGTTTTATTATGTTCCACAAGTAATATGTTTAATTATTATTTTATTCAATAGCGCAATAATAATTAAATATAAAATTATGTGGTAACGAATCACCATGTGACATCCGAGATTTAAATTTTCAAGTGTATTCTTTTGATAGCTCTTCCTATTTCGATTGAAGTAGGATTGACCTTGAATGAACCGCAAATCGAATGAACTATCATCCGATTAGTAGCGGTAGTATACCCCAGCTGATTGGAATACGAATATTCGGATATCCGAAAGAAATAATCGGATCATTCGAAACATTTCTATATTCAAATATCGTTCGGAAGATCATTCGGAAGGTTCCATCACTACTCGGCACCATAAGACTACAAAGAATTAGTAATTGTCGGTAGTTTTTATTATAACAATAATATTTCAAAGGCAATAAGTATTACACTTTTAGGGAACACCAGTGCCGTTTTAATTAGGCACCGGTTTTATCTTCTTGGAATGCCTACAGCAATTTATTCTTAATGATCATTTTTGCTTTGATCCCTTTTAAGAATGTTCGTCAAAATATGCGCTTGGTGACTGATAATACCACAATATTAAAGTTGGTGATTATTTAGACAAATTCAGTTTTGGTCGGTCAAAGTTAGTTCTGGTCAGTTAAAGCGGCTTTTTAAATCTAAATGTCCGGCGCCGAGTTTTCGGCACCGAGTCGGTGGCGCCGAGTTGTAATAGACCCTAATAGTAGGGACAACTGTAGTATCTTTTTAATTTACATCGTTATGTGTTCTTTAAGGCTCCTTAACGGATCCAGTTTTTCTTTTTTTAATTGCATCGTTCAGTAAAATATTATGTTTTTAGCTTTGTGGTTCTGCTAGTTTAAGGTCGTTAGTGTACGAGTTAGTTACAATATTTTTTTGATGATAGTTTTGTTAATAAATTGTAGAAACCATAATTTTTCTTGATATATTTTAATTTTAGGCAAATAACTTGGCAGGTTCTCTCTTTTTCTTCTTCTTCCTGGGAGCCGTCTGGATTCACTACCGGGGGCAGCGCAGCCTCTTGGGCTTTTTGTGCCTAATCTCCCATTATTTTTATACCAATCCTCCCATTAGTCTTGTTCCTTCTACAAGTCTGTATAACCCCGAGACTGGTTGGTTGATATATTCCTGTAGGCTCATTTTCGATTGCCCAAATAATGCCGGTCTTTTTTGATCCAACGCTTCACCTTCGCACAGTATATGGTAGGCTGTTTCTTCCACCTCGTCGCACATTCTGCAACTTGGTCTCCATTGTATGAGCCTATCTTGTGTAGGTGTCCTGTTAGCAACCCTACTGTTATGCGAAGTCTTTTTCTACTTTGTCTGAGTAGTTCTTTCTTCTTTCTTTTGGATGGGTCCCTTATGAAGCTTTTACCATGTCTTATTCTGCTGAGGTTTTTCCAGTATTTCTTGTGTTTGTTTTGGATCCATTCCGTGGTTTGCCCTCGTGCTGTAGTTTTGGTAGGTTCTTTAATAACTGCTATCAAGTGACAAGGTTATAAATAGACTCGATGTTTTGTTTTGTGTATCCGCAGTTGCCCATATTATTATCGTTTATTATTAGAAGATTTTGCATTAATACGGGCTGTTAATGCACGATTTTGTATACGTTAAAATTACTCATAATTAAAGGGTCACCGAAAAATGTCTTTAACATTTTATTGCAATAATTTATTTTTTATCCAATAGAAGTTAAAACTGAAAATATCGGATAAAGAACAGCAAAATTCGTTGAGCATCAATAACCCATTATCTCGTTATCATGTCTACTATAACTAACGACATCGCCAGTTCTATTTTTTTTTGTTTGTGCCAATAAATAAGAACTAATTTGATAAGATAAAGCTCTCGAGATAGACTATTTTTACGCTATAGTTTATTAAATTGTTGATATGTCGCAATCCCCAGAATCGAAACGCGATTTCCAGGAACCTCTTTTAACCGATTAACAGTTTTGTTTATTTTTCTTTTTAAAAGCTCGTTCCTAAACTGATACATTCATATGTTTATTGTACATTACACAACGTTGCGTCTATACAAAGTAATTTTAATTAAACGTTTACTACTGGCAAAGTTTACAGAATTAAAAATATAAGTTGAATCACTTGTCGGCACTCTTAGTATAGCACATGATAGTGTCCGATAACTTGGCCGATTGGCGCATGATACGAGGGCAAATTTGATTTGATCGGCCGGTTTGCTAATATACGTGGGGCATGCACAAAGTTTTCCAAATAAATAAGTACTGAATATCGCATAAAAAAATTATCTGATTAAAAAAGTATTACTTTTTATTAAAATTTAAACACTACAGATGTTGCAAAATATTTAGTCTGAAATTCATTTTATTGCATCCAATGTTTTTTATCTTCTGAATAGCAAATTTCAACGTAAAATATAATGGAACTCTACTAGAATAAAATTATAATATTCCAGAAAGTATTTGATATTTAATATTTAAGTAAATTTTATCTTTTATTTATTTTCTAATATTTTTAAGATATTGGTTCAATGCTTTAATTCAGTGTTTCCCAAAGTGTGGGTCGCGACCCCCTGGGGGGTCGCAATGAGGTACTAGGGGGGGTCGCCGGAAATTTCCAAAATAAGACAAAAACACTACTTTGTTAAATCATGTATTTTTATTTTAATAAAGCCGCAAATAAAAATTAACAATTAATTATCAAACGAAACAAAAAAACTAAATATTAAAAGTTCTTAAAAGTCCTTAAAAATAAAAGAAAAAAAATAAAGTCAAATATTACAATGTTAATGAGACCCATGCGCCTGTTTTTTTGAAACTAGTCTTTCAAATCTAGGCTGTGTATTTGAGACACACACAATTATATCGTTTTCAAGTACGAGACGATTTCTCACTTTTGTTTTAATGGCAGTCATACGAGAAACTTAACTCACATAAATATGATGTTACAAATGGAACCAAACATTTTACAGCTTCATTCGCCAACTGAGGGTATTCCTGCATCTTTTTGGTCCAAAATTCGTCCGGGTTCTGGGAAAAAATTGCAGCTTGAACATTCCATCACTTGATATTTCAATAGTTGTTCTTTAATGTTTATTGTTATTTCAGCATGTTGAAAGGAATCGGCTAAAAACGGATTCAGTATCCATCTGCAACTGTCGTAACTGTTTTGAATTTCTTCGGGAAAATAATCACAGAGCTTTTGTTTTAAATTAAGCAAAGTAAGAGTAGGGGGTCGTGAACAATTTTTTTAACAAAAAGGGGTCGCGCTTTAGATAAGTTTGGGAAACACTGCTTTAATTAATATTGTTTTTTGTTGCAATGTAAATATTTTGTTATTTGGCACAATCAAACCAACAATCTGAATTATATGTTTAAGAAGTTTAGTTTCTTTAGCCTTAGGTAGGTCCGAATTATGTAGGTACCGCAGAAATATTGTAGCAGGTTTTTTTTTATTAAAGCAAAAAATGCGACCTTAATTCTTTATTACATTGAGAGATTTATGCGACTTTATCTGGTTTTAAATATATTTGATTAAAAAATCGTAAGAATTTCCTTTTTAAAGGACCTCTGGCACCATTGAAAAGCATTTTAGGCCCTTTTAATAGGAATTCTCTTAGTTCTATTTTCATATAAAAAATTCGTTCTCGAAATAGTCAGAGAGCTAGCAGCTACCTTGACTAACCTGCAGGTACAAATATACATTTTTATTGTATGACTTTAATTTATCGTTCAATTAAATCAATGTTTCGCAGGGTTGGCGCCAATGAGCTGACAGCATAGATAGAGAAAGCATTTCATTCATAAACGCAATCGAGAGCTGCGCCCAACATGTTTTGTTTATTATTGGCGATAGAATGGTACAAGCATAGTTTGTTCTTACTCTGAAATGATAATCCAGGAATCATATCCGTCACTTTACACACTTGGCACTTCCTTACCATTTTAATTTATTAAAAGTTATAACACAAAACTGAAATTTATACAACAATTGTCGCAAAAATTACCCGAGAAACATTCAGACTAAAACGCCATATTGAATGTGTCATCAGTCCAGCAAAGCCGAAGGCCGAAGGTGGCGAAGTACGAAAGTACGCCTCTACGAAAAATGCACTGTTGTCACGTTGCTTAGCGCCTTTATTAGTAGCTGTCCAAAAATAAACTAGTATTTTGACATCATTACTTTTCTGTGTAATACTTTATAGTAATAAATATAATATAATATAAATATTATTCACTGTTTAAAATACAATAGTAGAGCTTAATTTAATGTAATTTTAAGTATAAATTAAGTAAAATTTAATTATAATATACTATCAAGTAAATAAAACAAAAAGATACTTGGCAGCCACGCTTTACGACAAAATAGTATCGGTAGTAATCATTTTCCCGGGTTTTGGTGGATTTTATTGTTTGAGTACAGAGGTTTATTCATCGCTAAGCAGAACCTTAGAATGTACGTTTATGATGCCACGCTTATACCAAATCGATGCTTTCTCCAGTTAACCTAACAGCTCATTGGTTGGCGCGGTTGTGAAACTTTTCGAATTTTTTCAAAATAATATAATTAAAAATATATAAAGTTAAAAAAAAGGATTAATTTTTTAAAAATAGAGTATTAGGTAAAATTAGAAAGGGGTTAATATTTTTATTTTTTTGGATCAAAATACTAGCTTGTTTAACTACGAAAGTAAAAAATAAGTTGAATTTTCAATTAGATTAGTCGAAATTTCAACTTACCATGTAAAAGTTTCAACTTACTATGAAAAGCCGGAAGGATTAAGTAAAAAAAAATAAATTGGCCAGATTTCATCTGCATAATTTTGCCTAAGTATATTTGCTGTAAAAGTTTCGGAAAAAAAGCTTTTTAAATTAAGTCAGTATTACTTTTAATAAATGCACTATTTTTTATTTTCTGGGCAAAAATATTTTTTTAAAACGCCGGTACTTTTTTTAAACTTTTTCTTATAAAATTAATATGCTTTTAGCAATTTGATCACATTTTTTAATGCTTTTTTAATCTGGACTGTGGTAATTAGTGTTCTATTTTTATATCTTTCTTTAAAATGGGTTACCTGTTATTACTAATTACATATTTTAACCCATTTAGCTGACAAAGAACTAATATTAAAATAGAACTGTATTTTTAGATATGACCAAACACCAATATTCACCTACTTAAAATATGATTGGTTAAAAATGACACAGACCCCCAAGATTGCAATATATTTCTCAGCCAATAACAAGGTAGAAAAGCTCATTTTTATTTGCATTGTCTATATTTAATCGTTTTGGTTTATCAGCTGTTTGTAAGCAATTAAGCTATCTACTTATTAAAAAGTCTGATAACAATAATTTTAATTAAAAGTAGCTAGTGGTGATACTTCAGAGTTATTTACTTTTAAACATTATTTTTAAAGTATAAGGAAGGTTTTTTTTGGATTAATAGGTCTTTTTAAATAATTCAGTAAAATATTGCTTATGAATGGTGTTAGATACGTTGCGTCGCAAAAATGCACATCTGCTTAAATTATATTTTGTTTGTACTGACTTTTTCATTCAAATTTGCTTTCAAAATTTTCTTATTGTTTTATTATTAAAGTTAATTGAAACCGGCAAACAGCATTTTATCGCAACATTATAGGTGTTTCGACATTTCATTGTTATTCATTAATAAGCTCAATCTATGCCATAACTTATCTGATAAAAAGTAAGTTCAATACACTAGGGTCTGGATTCATATACATTGTATTCATTATCGGTTTTTTAACAAAGAAAAAAAATCAAGGGGAATTAGCTAAGAATCGACTACACAAAGTAATCTTTCAAAATTAACGAAAAGCTTGGGCAAATAAAAAAAAAAGGTATTATAAATAATATTATAATAATAAATTTAACAATGGGGGGCCCCAAAGGCGTCCTGCTTCGTGTAGGTAGGTAGGTAGGTAGGTTTAAAGTGAGTAGGTAAAACCCCCCTTCCACTGCGACCGATCGGTCTATTGTGGCTCACACCCTTTTATATTTCTTCTACCAGGTCCAGACTCCTAATAAACCTCCCCCGGCAACAAGGTGTCATTGCCGAGGATTGCGAATCTTAGTCGTATCACCTATTTGTTGAAATTTTTTTTGATAAGAGGAATATATGGTAAAAATAGATTTGTAATAGGACTATTTTAATTTTGTCTTAAATTTGGTTTTTCAAATTTTAGAAAGCATTTGTTAATAAAATCGGGGGGTAATTATTTTGAACTAAAATATCTTTTTAAAATTCCTTTTTGTTTTCTTTGTTTTGATCAGAACAAATTATTTTAATAGTATCAAAAATACTTTTTACAACTCCTTTTTTTACCATTATTGGGTGATTAGAGTTCAAATTTAAGTATTGTTTGTATGTGTAGGTTTTCTGTAAATTTTAGGTTCGAAATTATAAACTATAATGCTTCTAGCATTTGCAAAGGAAACTTGTTTAAAAACAAACGTAAAATAAAGGAAAGTGCATTTATTTTAATAAATAAAGATAAATGTGTGACATCAATATCTGTTAATTTAAATAATACAGTTGCTACACAGCTTAATGCTGAAGTAAATTCAGGTAAACTTAAAATCAAGTAACACACCATACAACCTTTTTTGTCTTTTTGAATACTACAAATATACCAGTCAAATAAACTAATGTCATTTATGACAAATCGTCCTAAAAAGTAAAAAGCTATCAGAATTTCCTAAGTTTTTAAAGCAAAATTTCTTAAAATTTTGTTAAATTTTTTATTTTAATTTCATCTTGACAACGGTGGCCGACTTGCCACCGAAACGTAGATTAATATTTCTGATTTTTTGGGTTTTTGGGGGGTTTTTCTTCTTTTTTGTTGTAGGCGATCTGCAAGTTCATGGGTTTTTAAAAGGGTTTAAAGCAGGCTCAGTTCATGGTAATTGTTTCATATAGCTATTTTAAAAGAGTTTTGAAAATTTCTTTTACAGGCTACTGATATGGGTACAATTTAATTTTTTCAATATTTTTTTATTAACAAATATATAAATATAATTGGGGAAAATAAAAAGACTCTTTGCTAACCAAAAACTAACCATGACCGACTAGAACTTAGGGCTTTTAATTTGTCTAAATTATTTCTTCAATTTGAAGTTATTAAGACATTTTTTATAATTTTTAATATGGTAGAAGTTATAAATTTTTTAAAAACTGTAATTATATATTCCCCGGGTTTTTTCTCATACGTTGTTAAAATTTTGTTTATAATTCTACAAATAATTTAGACAAATTCAAAAGCCTTAAGTTCTAGTCGGTCATGGTTAGTTCTGGTTCGCAAAGCGGCTTTTATTTTCCCCAATTATATTTTAGACGTAAAAATGCGGAGACGTTTTTGATATATTTTCATAAAGAAAAAGTTCCGTGGGTGACGTAAAATACTTTTTATCTTCTGTTGGATTATTGCTGTTTTAACCCCGACCAGCACCCCTGTTCACTCCTCCATCCCGTAAGTATGTATTAGTATATATTTGTTAATAAAAAATTATTGAAACATATTTTGAAGCTCCCCCACCGGATTATTGTTATATTGTATCCATATAAGTAGCCTGTAAAAGAAATTTTTAAAAATCCCTTGAAATAGCCGAAACAGTAATATGAAACAATTACCCAGTTCGTTATACTTCGGGGCCGCGACCGAAGAGGTTCTATTTTCCAAAAAGTAGTAAGACGACTATCCCAAAGAAAACATACTGAAACATGAATCCGCCACAAAACTATAGAACATTTTTACAGCTGGTTCTTAGATACGCATTAAAAATAAAGATGCTTAAGCCTATTTTGCACGTCCGCTTACTAATTATGATTAAATCATATTATTATAGTGTCTCTTATTTTGTCTTTCGTAATTTATAAAAATTACAACATAATTATTATGATTATTTCAGTATGTGCGATCGTGTGGTCACACCAATAACTTTATATTCCATGTTTGAAGTAATTTAAAATGACGAATTACAGTGCCTGATGATTGTATCAAATCAACAGTCATGTTTTTAGCTTTGATGTTTAAATAAAATTTACAAGAAACAATTACTGTAAGTCGTAACGTGTAATTTGTTATTTTTTACTTCGTTGGATTTTTTTATTACTTGTATTAAATAATTAATTGTTGGGTATAATCATTTCATCGAAAAACTTATCTAGTAATTTATTATTCTTGTCTTTTAAGATTGGGGAGTCCCTAGCTATTTTGTTTTATAGATCCGAATTAGAGACGACCTTCACCCATCTGCCAGTGGGATAAAAAATATTTTTTATCAGATATACGAGTAGTATGTAAACAAATATATCGCAAATGGGTTGCTTTAAAAATGATGGTGATCTCATTGATTCATTAAAAAAAATTCTTGATACTACCTGTATAATGTCAATTCTTATTTTTTATTTTATATGATAGTAATAATACACCACTAAATTTTTTTTCTTTAATTTTATAAATAAAGCCTTTGGAAATTTTTAAAATTTAAAATTAAAGACATTATTAAAATTTTTATTTATAAAATTGAATTAAAAAAAATTAAGTGGTATAATAAAAAAATAAGAATTTGCATTAGACAGAAAGTAATCAAAATAGTATATTATATTATAAGGATTAAAAGTGCATCTTTTTTTACGAGTAATTTTTGCAGTTGCGAGGCGGAGCGCAGCGCAGCCGAGCGAATGCAAAATTTCGAGTAAAAATAAGCACTTTTAGTCCGTATGATATATACTATTTTTTCTTCAACCAAGTCAAAATTAATACATTTAGATATTCCAATTTTTTTTTTTTTTAATCCTAGGATTAAAAGTAGTACTTTTAATCCTAGGATTAAAAGTGTTGCTAAGCAACGAGCACATTTTTGTACGGTATGAGAATTGATAGCTTTTGCACCTGAAAAAAGTACAAAAATGTCAACATTTTGACGGTTGGAGAAAACTGTATTGTGTTTAATTATTCAGAGCCATGACCATTATATTAAGGCAACTCATTAACAATATATTTGTTTACTTAATATATTTAATAATAAATAGTTTTCATCCGGGTTATTCGGAACCGGTACTGTTAGTGCCTCTTTTGCTTGAAAAAACTTATAGGGAAAAGGCGGGGATTAAATTTAAACCAAACTGTAAAAATTCAAACATTTATAGGCTTAAAAAAAAAGGTTTTATGTGTTAACTTTAGAAGCTCACCACTGTGTTCGCACGTCGCGTTGGTGTCGTGGTTGGGCCGAGTAGGATATTTTGTAACATGCGCTGGAGTTGCTGGTTATCGGCAACACTAGCTGCTAGCGTATGAAACGGGTCTTGAAGCTAAGACGAACACAAGGCTTAACTCAAGGTGTTAGCATACCGTGCTGATGAGTGAATGACATCCTGTGCCTTAAACAGGTGTCTCCAACGGTGCCTCTGAGATACAGGGCGACCTCTCGAGGTATATAGCCTTACTGCGGTAATGCGGGGCTCTGCCGTGGTGGACTATTACTTCCCTAGCTCCAAACAGAAAGCGGACAGAACCGCTTTCATAGAAAAAAGTGACAAAGGTCACAAGCAGACAAGGGTGCGCCGACCAAAACAGGTGAATCCGTTTCGAAAGATGCCCCTGAAGTCACAGGCGCCTGTTTCACGGGGAAGGGCTTTTATAGGGAAAAGGGTCTCCTGGCTTTAAACAGAAAGCAGATAGAACCGGTTTCATAGAAAAAGGCCGGAGGTACGGCCTCAGAAGGTACATCTGGTTCCTGTATCAAGGACATGGTAGCTACCCACGTCAGGGAGAGGAGGGCATGACAGATCTAATCGTCTGTTGGCCATACTTTCCAGGAGACAGGGACACCAGAACACATATTGTGCTCGTGTCCGGTAGCGGTACGAGTAAAGGGAGATGAAAGAGTTTGATATCGAAACCATTAGAAGTCTGATCCTGTTAGGAGAAATATAAAAATTTGTGAGTTACAATAGACCGAGCGGTTGCGGTGGAGGGTGTAAAAGGTCCACTTACTTTAAACCTAACGTAACCTAACCTAACTTTAGAAGAGCCTTTAACGGGGTGTAAAGCCTGAGTATTAGATATCGTGGGTTGCGGGTGTTTAGAGATTAAACACATTTTCCTCCAATTTCGGCAACAATGCGAACGCATGAAATAATTGTCTTGTCTTAAAGGCTCTTTCAAGTTCCGAGAAACGATGATATTATATTGCATGGTATCTTTGTAGAAAATGTGTTAATGCCACCTCGGATGTTATACAAATAACTACTCTCTCTGAGCTACCATCCATTAACGAGGAGACATATAGTTTAACATAGAATTCGAACTACACACAAAAGGACGCAGTATTTGGTGCGGTTCAGACGAGAAGGGGTGTTTCTACACTGTAAAGTCAAAATCGAAAACGAAATGGAAAATTATAAAATAATTAAAAGCGGTAACAGGTATCGAACCTAAGACAGAAGCGATACTATGTAGGATAATCGAACTTGGTTGACTGCGTGTGCTACGTTCTCAAACGAGTTTCGAGACGAGAGCTAGAGCTAAGAGAGCTGTGTCAGGTATTACGTCATGTGCTATGTAGATTTAAAGCTACTGATCTGACATGCAACTTTTGGAATATAAGAACAGTAACAACGATAAAAAAGTAAAACAAGTGAATTTAGGAACCTAGTATTTGTAAACGTATTTAGCTCCCATGTAAAAATTATTGCGGCCTAGCTCGGCAAAATTTGGGATCAACGCTGCCTTAGGGTTAAAACTGATTTAATTAAACTAAAGAATGTTAATATTGTTTTTAAATTTTTAGCTAGTTGACACTTTTTTATTCATTCTTAATTTTAATTAACTTAAGTACGCATTAGTAGCTGGCTTAGGAACAAATGGTCCCCGCAACATCGTTTTTTCGTCGATTTTTCAGATGATTTCTAACTTTTAGGTAGTTGTATCGCGACAGTCGCAGCAAAAAGTTTACGCTAGAGTATAAAGAAACAGTCGATCAGCCGTCGCACACTGGGACAAAGCTTCACTGTTCCACCCGTATTACTCTGAAGCTCATATAGTTTAAGCTCATTTTTTTAAATACTCATCTTGAATTGACCGATAGTCTCCAAACCTCGATTATTATTAAAAAAAAAAACGAATTTTCGGCGCAAAAATGATCAAGATTGGATACATTTTTTTGCTTAAAATATTTCTCTTGATAAGCCCCGAAAAACTGTCTAAAAATGAGGTGCAACATTTTTGTAATTTTTACAAAGAGCCATAATCCTTTGATTTTTTCATGCAAAAGGAACTTTTACTAATAAAACGTGCAGGAAAAATTTTATTTTAAAAAAATTGTTCAGAATCATTTAAGAAATACGAATAATTTTTTTAAAATTTTTTAACACCTTTTCGGATCTCTAGAAAAATGGCCGAATCGAAAAAATTTTGAGACTTATGGCAAAAATTTGAATACTTTTTTTTTCAAGATTTCGGCATACATGGTCTTTTAGCATTTGTTAAGGTAAAGATCCCAAAGCCTTTCCAATCTATATGTTTTTTTTGTTACAGCTGACATATTTTTTGGTTAAATATTGGTCAAATATCGATTGATCAATACACGTTATGTTAAAACTAGTTGCTTTTACAAAATCAGATTTTTTGCACAAAAATTATTCAGTGCCTTTCAGGATTATGGATGAATTTTTTTTAGAATTTTTGCATAAGTCTTCTAATTTTTTTATTCCGCCATTTTTATAGAGTTCCGAAAATTTATTCAAAAATTCTGAAAAAGATTATCCGTATTACTTGGATGATTTTGAATATTTTTTATTAAATTAAATTTTTCCTGCACGTTTTATAAGTTCGTTCCACTGCGTCGTTTACTCTTAAGCACACACATTTTTGCTTTGACTGTACGTGTTCCAGCCAATCCCGTACGACTAACTGCTAGATTGTAAAATCTGGTAACTATGTTTTTCAAAAACAATCAATATTTTTATTACTTTTGTTTAAACGTTGCAATAATAATTATGTTAGGTATAAATTAAAAAATAATAATGTGTGATAAACTTGCTCTTATGATTCTTATTTTTATGAAAAATATATGTAAGTGTAATTTTCTATTAATAAAAGTTATTAAACATTTGCTACACTTAAAATTATCACCAAATAATAATTCTTAACATTTAATTAAAAAAACAAACATATGTAATAAATGACAATATTTAATTCTGTAAAAATTTATTTTTTGCGGGTTAAATACAAACGTTGGTGCCAGATCGTTTCTAGTGTATCCTTGTTACAAGTTTAATGAGATCAATTTGTTATTATTTATTAATAAAATAACTTAAAAACTGTATTGTAATAATCAATGAAACTAATTTTATAAAAATCCTTAGTTGTTGTTTAATATTAGTTCAGTTTTTCATAAACATCGTAAAAAAAGTTTGAGAGGTAAAATTATAAATGTAAGTAACATTTTCGTCGTCACGTATACCACAATGTATAAGAGCCTTAAAACACTATCTTTGCAATTAAATATCTTTGGAACTGTGTTGTTTATAAATTTCATTCTGCACCAATCGATGCAGAATTATTTAAAAAATAATCGGTATTTTCGGGGTTAATACCACGAGTGCCCAAAAATTACCGATAATTTTCATAAAAGCTTGTTATTTATAATTCCACGAGTTCAAAGAACGAGTTGAATTTGTATAACAAGCTTGAGTGAAAATTATCTGGTTAACTTTTATGCACGAGCGGTATTTAGAAAAAATATTTCTAAAAATATAAAATATATATATATATATATATATATATATATATATATATATATATATATATATATATATATATAATATATATATATATATATATATATATATATACAAATTGATTCACGTTGAGTGTCCTATTAAAAGTTCTGGGGAACCAAAAAAAAGAATTTTTTGAAATTTGGCACACGGCGATAACAGATAATAAGCTACATTTTGAAAATATTTTGGCAAGTGCATCGTTGCCAGATCTAACCGAAACCAACGGCAACATTGTAATTTTAAATGGAACACCCTGTTTTTTATTGCATTTTCGGATTCTACATAAAATTCTTAGTAAGTTTTATCAACATCTTCCTATAGCTATATCTTACCGTTTTTAAGAAAATAATTAATAACTTTTTTTTTTAAGGAAAATCACCATGTTAAAAAGGTTTAATATTTACGTGCCTAACCGAGCTGGATACTAGAATTTTTATTTTGGGGTTAGACAATGCATGTATTTAAAAGATCTACATGCTATTATAGCAATATATCCTACAGGGTGTCCCAAAAAATTTGCATTTTTACCGAGATTAAATAATGATTAAAACTCTTTTTTTTTAAATAAAACATACTGTATTTTATCCCATTTTTGAATAGACCAATAATTTACCTACAAAATGTACATACATCTTTCTACACCCATCTGCCACCGTTTTTGAAATATAAGCAAATTTTAATTTTTTAAGCATTTATTCCTTATTAATCAAACCAAATAAATAATTTTTACCTTATATGTCAAATAGTTGTCAGAGCAATTTAAAATACAAACTCCCATGGCCTACTTAGGTAAATTGTAAATTAAGCCGGTGGTTAACTGTAGATAGTATTTAAAAACAGGGAAAAAATTAAAATTCGTTTGTATTTAAAAAACGGTAGCAGATGGGTATAGAAACATGTATGAACATTTTGTAGGTAATTTATTGGACTTTTTAAAAATTGGATAAAATACAGTATGTTGTATTTAAAATAATTGAGTTTTAATCCTTATTTAATATCGGTAAAAATGCAAATTTTTTGGGACACCCTGGGATATACTATAATAGCATGTAGATCTTTTAAATACATGCGTGTCTAACCCCTTTCCGGTTTAAACCCGCCTACGGCCGTAAATATTAAACCCCTTTCCCCCTGGTGTTTCCCTTTAAAAAATAGTAATTAATTATTTTCTTAAACGGTAAGTTAAAAGGTATAGGAGATGTTAATAAAACTTACTTGAATTTTTGGGGAGAAATCGTATCAATAAAAAACGGGTTCCTAAATTACAATGTTACGGGGAATTTCGGTTGTCTGGCCTACACTTTATTAAATATTTTTTTAAAATGTAACTTATTACCTGTTACCCGTGGCCGTGTGAAAATTTTAAAAAATTTTATTTTTGGTTCCCAAACTAAGGACATAACGTGAATCACCCTGTTTTATATATATATATATATATATATATATATATATATATATATATATATATATATATATATATATATATATATATATATATAATTTTAATTTACAACATAATTAAAACAACTAAAATCGTTTTTTTTAATTACTTTATCCATTTTTTATCGTGTACATCCAAATCGACTCAATTTTGACTGATTTTTACGTTTCTAATTGACAATAAAAAAAACAGGTTTAAAATTTTTCCGTGTTTTTAAGTAAGTAGAAATAAAGTTGTTAAAAGTGAAATTTCCCTTTTTTTGATTTTTAACGTTACGTGTCTTATGGGAAAATTTATACATTATAAGTCAAATATTAAAAAAAATCCTAAGAAAATGCCTCTCTGGATACAACTACCTTAAATAGTCAATTGGAACGATGTGCTTATCTTTCTGGCTATAAAAATACAGAAAACTGTCTGTTCGTCGTAAAATATTATAAACGGTTAAAATAAAATACTGTTAGAGTGTTTTTAAAAACACATTTTTTCAAAGAAATCCATTTAGATGTAATGGAAAAATCAAAGATCAAATGAAAAATGTACGAACGCTCTTATCAAAGAGAACATGGGCTTGTTTATACGAAAAGCAAATGGAAACATTTTTTATTTCCTTTGTTTGAGCACGATTTTGGGATATTGACATTTGTGAATCGATGTCGAAGAAACACATAAGATATAATAAAATCGTTTAGAATATATGTTTGTGTTTGGAAGCAATTTCTAAGCATTTTTTTACCAGATTTCTGTGCCGTATTTCATAAAAACAACAATATTATGGAATATATAAAATGGATTTTTATTCGTTTTTGGTAAAGCATGTAGGTGAAATTGAAAATGTTTACGGCATACATAAAGTCTAAAAACACATATTTTTTTTGTGCGATACCAAAATATCCAAAATGAACAGATTTACTTCATAAAAGTAAGGCTGGATAAAATGCTTTTTTCATATTTACTTCTTTTACTATACTGTGTGTCCCGAATTGAAGATGGTTGTACTGGAATTTTAAAACGAGAACAGATGATTTCTTTATTATACAATTACCTACAATAAAAGTATCTATGTTATACAATTTTTTATTATATTTAAAACTACGTAAGAAATATTTTTTTACATCTCTATTATTTACATACATAAAATTACACTAAAATTATAAATAACCGTTGAGTTATGACGTTTTTACATTATTATTTTTGTATTTCGACGTGTAGTCCGGTCAAATTAGACCAATAAATAATGGTACATAAATTTACACTAACAATAAGCTAAAAGTAGGTAAAATTGTTCAAAACATAATAAAAAATAACATTTTAAAATTCCCCATCGTTCCGGTACGTGGAAAAAATTGACTCGAGGTCAAAGGTTAAAAAAAATGGGTTTTTCGCGATTTTTTTCTTTTCAAAACGGTAAGCTTTATCGTAAAATTACAAATAATAAAATTATCTGTAAAAAAGGCATCAATAGTTTTTTTCCGAAAAGCCACCGTTTCTGAGATATAACGATTTAAAATGTTAGTAAGCGTCATTGTATGCACACGTTTCCAAGTCACCTTTGAGGTAGTATACTTCGCTCGTGTTTTTTAACGTGGTTTCCCCAGTAGGCCTATTCCACAAGTCTATTGTGATTCTGTTTAATTGAAAACTATTGCATAATAACAGAAATTGGCAAGGGCTGGAATTGATAAAACCGATGGAAATTAAAAAACAGTAGAACAATTTATTCGTCCGATTCATAATCTTCAATTACTTCTTTTCAGTCCAACTTTTTTTCAACCACATTTAGCACTGCATTTCTTTTTACAGTTGCAAAAAATGTGTTTAGCAGTTTTTCCAGCCCAGGTGGAAGTAAAGTCCAACCCCAATCTTTTGGGTTCAGCTGATAAACAAGCCACACTTAAACTTGGTATTTTGTAATCTTGTTTTTTAAAAATTTTAAAGACTGTTGCTTTACACCTCCTGTAGAATGCAGATGTCATATCACAGACAGTTATTGCGTGTAAAAATAGTACATGATTTTGACACTTTGCAAAACGTATATTTTATATTTTAAATGTTAGTTACAATCACCGATTAAAAAATATTTTTACTTATATTACAGCTACAGAGATGTATAAATGTATATACATGACGTATTTATGCATACAATGAGGCTTACAACTTTTTGAATCATTATATCTCAAGAACGGTGGCTTTTAGGAAAAAAATTATAAATACCTTTTTTATAGATAATTTTATGGTCTATAATTTTCATTTAAGATAATTTACGATAAAACTTACCGTTTTAAACAAAATCGCGAAATTTCCATTTTTTTGACCTTTGACCTTGAGTCAATTTTTTTCCACGTACTGAACGATTTTAAAATGTTATGTTTAATTATGTTTTAAACAATTTTACTAACTTTTAGCTTAATGTAAATAAATGTACTTTTTAACGTCTAGATTGACCGTTGTAGTGTCATAATGACATTCTTATGGATTTCATTTTTAGTGTCAAAATACCATCCTTTATTAGAATAAGTACTATAATGATTTCATTAGGGTACTAAGTACTATAATGAAAAGAATATCTAGGTAAATCAGGCAATATATGTTATTTTTCTCCAAGAATGGATACCGTTTTTTTTATTTTCGCGTAAGTTATATATATATATATATATATATATATATATATATATATATATATATATATATATATATATATATATATTATATATATATATATATATATATATATATATATATATATATATATATATATATATATATATATATATATATATATATATATATATATATATATATATATATACAAGTAAGTTTTTAAAACCCAAAAATAGGCTATTTCTTGTATTTCAACAGTTAGAGCATTAGTTCCAAAACAAAGTTGTTTGAAATAACCCAATTAAGAAAAATCGGCAATGAATATTTTTACAGCGTTGCAAGTTTCAGCAGCAAATTCAAAAAAGGTATTTTTTTTTAAATGCAACACTATATTTTTTCATTGCCGTTTAATAGATTTCAAGGTTCTCTACAAAAAACTTCATATACCATTTTTTTTTTGGAGTAGCCATTTTTGAATAGCCGGAGAAAATAATTTGGTTTTGGCCTGTTTATTAAATGAGGAAAATTGAAAGAAAAAAAAAACAAGCTAAGTAGTCGCAAAAAACACAAAATTTATCTAATTAGGTTATTAGGTTAGTTAAATTTTGTAAACGGTAATGAAAAAATGTGGCGGTGCCATTTAAAAAAATCCCTTTTTTCAATTTGCTGCAAAAACTTGCAACGCCGTAAAAATATTTTAGGGTTTTTTTTTAAATTGGGTTATTTCAAACAACTTTGCTTTTAAAACCAATGCCTTAATAAATATATATATATATATATATATATATATATATATATATATATATATATATATATATATATATATATATATATATATATATATATATATATATATATATATATATATATATATATGTCATTTTTCAGCCATCATGGCGTTTAACAGCGTAAAGATCCACTGCGGAATCGGCCAGCAATGAAGCCAAAAACCTTTCTATCCAGTGACCAATGTACATATTTTTTTTTGCAGTAACACTCTAATAGTTTTAGTGTATATTTCGTTGCTTATACTATAATTCTTGACTAATAAAAAATCATTTATTATTAAAAGCTATTATTAAATTGTTTTGCATCCGTTAATAAAAGTAGCCATAAATAAACGATTGCTAAAAAAATCTGTAACGAAATAGCAAAAATACAACAGTACTTTAAGTAGCAAGGTACCATTTTCAATTTTCAAGCCTAAGTTTAAAAGCACCCTGTATTTTTTGATGAAACTGGATTTTTAAACACCCATAAAACTAAAATTCAAAGTTTCCTGTCTATGTACTGTCTCATCCAATCATGGGGATTTCTAAACAGTCAGTAAACTTCTAGATATGTTTCTCCGGTTATGTTACGGATGGATGTGCTGATCCAGGCCAAATGATACTTTGGTTATTACTTGTCGCTGTTCTTATTCACTAGCAACAGCTTGAAGTAGTTGGGATTTGAGAGAACTTTATAACAGTGTGAAAGTTAAGAGTAATATTTGCTCCTACTAACACAACAAACATTTTTATTTCTAACTAAATAAATAATTAATGCGTACATCTTATAATAATTTAACTCATATTATTATCAGAGATCAACAATTATGTAAAATGCAGAATTTTTTGTAATTCTTATATCTTCAACGTTAATTGTTTTATATTTGGAAATTTGTGGGTGGCCAAACGAACATTTTGAACTGTGTTCAAAGTCAAAATCAAAAAAATTTTACATTTTATCTTAAAGACAATAAAATTTTTCTGCATTTATTTGTTTTATTTCTTTTAAGATAGGAACTACAAATGTTGCCTTTTTGAATTTTGCAAATTAAATATTTTTTCTACAAACGTGTTAAATTTAATTTTTAACACTATCTAGATGCCCTAAAATTGTTACTTTAAAGCAATAGTGTTTTGAGGTAACATTTTAAAGCACTAGTGTTAAAAGTAAAATGTAAAATTTTGAAAGGTAACGTCAACGTTTATTTATTTACTAACATTTTTATTAATTGTACCGGGTGACCATTCAAAAACTACCACTTCCCTTGACTTTTTTATTTAAAGTTTCTCCCAAAAATGTTTAATATAAAAGTTGTAGGGGCAAATTTGGAGAGTTTAAACATAGTTTTGGATATTATACAGGATGCATCATAAAGGCGAGGCAAAGCATAGTTATAATTTTTTAAATAGGACACCCCGTATTTAACTTGATATTTTAATTCTGCCTAAAATTCTAAGTATTATTTATATAAAACATTATTGGTCTAAATTCACTGGTTTTCGAACTAGGCAAGTTTATTTATATTATTTTATTAGTTTTCCAAAGCCTTGTTTTAAATATCACCGAAAACTTATTTAAATTAGTAAGCGAAACCACTTAAAATTTTTCCCAAATGTGCTAAATGCGACTTTCGGTTAAAGCGGTGTGGAGGTGATGGTCGATTCCAAGGACTTGATAATCTTAATAAAGACACATAATATATTATTGTTTACATCATTTTGAAGGAGAATGTGTTTCAACAATGGAATATCCAAACCTCATCAGTTGCGTAAAAAAGCATACCAGTGATAAGATTATATATTTAATTAATTACAAATATAATAGCTCACGCCATAACCTTAAATAATAAATTTTGTCGTTGATAAACGTCACTAGAACCTTGCTAAAAACATAGAAATAAGAAATATTTTTTCTTTTTTGTAATTACTCTTACTTATAGTATTACCATGACCAGTAGAATACAGTTCTACTTGACATTTAAATTATTATTATCTTAACCTCTCAACTAATTTGGCTTTATTTCCTCCTTAAGGACGATAACTGAACACAAAATTGTGGGCTTCTACGGTAGAATGTACTAATGAAGCACCATCAATTAATGTTTCATTAAATTGCACTGATAGTAGAGGTGATAATGCTTGTTGCCCAGCAATATTTACGAAAACTGCCCGAATATTTCATATTGTCACCTTTTTAATATGGTGGACGCGTTTGCGCTAAGCATACCTCTAAAAGATCTATACACTAATTTTAATATTAAAATTCCAATTTTTTGGGGTGGGTCCAGTGTTCCACTTTTACGATAAAAATAGTTGACAATCCCGGATCCGCCACTGCCTTATACTTTCGATTTATTAAGTGTTTCTAGAGAACAACGTTGTTAAATCCAAGTTAAGCGTGGCGGTTGCTCGGCTCGACCACAAGGGTATAATGGTAAAGCTGGAAAATATGCTCCGTTAAATTAATAACAATTAAAACCCATCATGAACAGAGCCTTTGTTTATGTCGAGTTAAATAGAACGTACGGGGAAGTTAATTTATCGGATATAGTCCATTCATTAGTAGTACATCAGATTTAAATGATTTATTAAGTCTGGGGGAGAGATGCAGCAAATTGCTAGTGTAATTTGAGTGCACTATTTATAATAAATAATAAATACAGGGTGTTTTCCAATTATTTGTTTATATTTAAGTGTGTAATTTTACATGAAAAATTAATATAGTTTTCTTATACCGGGTGGTGCGTCGCCGAGCAGAACATCTGAAATCCCATGTACATTTTAAGGGGGTCAATTATTGGCTCCATTGTACATTTTACAGAAAAAAATGTAAGACAAACCCTTGTGCTAAGTTTAAAAAATTTTAATGTGCGAATCTTAATTTATTATTCAGTTAAATGTAATTGCAAAATTACCACATTTTCGGTTTAGGTAAAACCAAACAACACCAGCCACCAGCAAACAATTTGTTATAAGGCTTTGTCAAATCTGACGTACAGCCGAATACAAGAAATATATATATTTTTTTCTTTTTATCAATCTCACAACCATAACATTTAAAGTAAAAAACACGTTAAAGGTTAACATTATTTTTATCAAACCTTTTATTTAATGTAACAAATAAGTTTCACTAATAACAATTATTACTATCGATCATTAAAAAAATAATTTTATCATAATAAAATTTAATTAAACAAATAGCAGTACCTAAAATATTTTTAATTTAATTTCTTATTAAGCCTATCTGGTCAATTTCAACCATTAAACGTATTGTCAGTAAATTTGAGTCCAAAGACATCGCAATAAATAATTATTATAAATGTTTAACTCATAAGATCGAAAATAGATTCGGAAAAATGGAGGACTAAACTCTTAATATTTTACTAGGTGTGGATATTGCGAAATTTTATTACATTCTAACGAAATGGCGTTTTGTAGCTGGTTTAGACTTTAAATTTTACACTTTTATAAATGAGACTTTTTAAGTGACCCCACAGAAAAAAGTCATTCGGTGAAATATCAGGTAACCGGGCCGCGTAATTACATACTAATATACTATAACTCAGAGCACCGGCGATAGCGGTTGCTCTGAGTCGCAGTATAGATTGTAGTGACAAATATGCTCGAATTTTCACTTCATAATATACTAAAGCCTAGAGCGGCGGTTAAAAATATTATATAAAATGCTGTATAGCATGTTGCATCACTATGAAAATGTGCTGAAATTCTTTGGATGGATACTTACAAAGGTATTTAAATGGGGATTTTATTGCCTGCATAAAATCCTCAGACAGATTTGTTTTGTTTAATGTGCTGAACTATTATAAATTATTGTATTGATACAATACCTGCTTTAACCTTACTCCCTGATAACTTTATAATAACAAAAAGCATAAGCATAATAACGTTTAACAGATAAGTACTACATCACGAGGGAGTTATTTCAGAGGTACGTAGAAGGAAGTATTGTCAGAGTTCTCAAATGTAGGTTGTATCACAGTTGTATATTTTAAATTCTTAGAATTAAAGTGAAAATCAAACCAGTTTATTTAGTATTTAATTTTTCTAATTATTACAAGAAAAAACACTCTTTATAAATACGTGATGTACTTATTATATCGTGCTTAAAATAAAAGAAAATAAACTCATATAAATAAAATAATATTAAGCTTAAAAAAACGGGCATAATTGATATAAAATAAAATTATGATAAAACAGCATAAAATAAAATACCTATACATTAGTGAGATTTAGCACTACGTATTTTAACAACCGCTTCACTTAAGGATATTGAGGCTTTGCGTTTCCTATTAAGATTTTCATGAAGGTTATGTTAAATATAGTATCCATTTCAAGAGTAAGTCGTGATTTACGTACATATAATAATTATTAAAAATAATGTCATAACAGAAATACATTATGAAGTATGACCGATCAATTTGGCAACAAAACAGTTAAACAAATATAAATATAAATAACTACGGTGTTATGAATTACTCAAATCAATATTATATATTTTTTATTTTAGTTATGATAACGGTGGACGTGATAGATAGGGTACCATAAAAAAGTTTTAAAAAACAATAAATAATAATATTATTAAGAGTTCATAATAATCCACACATTTTCACACTATCAAAACATGCATATATAGCATTTGACAAAACATTTTTAACCGCAGCTCAACAATCTATACTGCGATTCAGAGCAACCTCTGTCGCCGTTACTCTGAGTAATAGTATAGTATGTAATTACGTAACCGGGCCAAAGTATCCGGTACCGTGGATCAATAATATTGCCGTTAAAAGCATGTTCCAGGTACTCTCGAACCACACGGGCATTATGGGCGGGGCAACCATCCATTTGGTACCAGATCATTTGATCTTCCCGAACAACTTCTTCTAAGGCCGGTCCAATTTAATTTTGAAATAAGTCCAAATTGGTTTCTGCTGTCAGTTTATAGTCCATAAAAAAGGGTCCAATGATATGGTGACCGATAATTCCCACGAATACATTTATTTTTTGGCGATGTTTTGTCCGAGTATGAACAAATCTATGTTCATTTTCTTGGCTCCAATACCGCAATTCTAAACATACTTATTTTAAGTTTGGAACTGTTCGTGTAACCGAATAAATGTTGAACACAATCTTAAAATTGCTTGGAGGTAGAGAATATTTAATACGCACACTTACGCTTTACACTTACGCGTCATAGCGCAGGTCGTGCGATTGAGCATTTTTTATTTTATTGTATTTTATTTGTTATTATTTTCTAATATAAATGGCGTTTATAAAAGCTAGTACATAATATGTTTTTATCACCAATCTCCAAAACTACTTATATTTAAATAATTTATTTCGGTAAAAAACTGAAATATTAGAGTAATTTACATTTACCATTAGTTCTGTCCAGTCCAGCCAGAAATGACGAATTTTTCATACAAAGTTTTATACTTCCCTTTTTAATCTCTTGGAGATAAAGTTTCAGAAATACTACCACTTACTATTTTTCTGGATAATGAGAAGCATAATTATTAACTCCCATATTTGTAGCCTTAGAAATGACATTTTTTTCTTTACAAACTTTTATCCCCATTTAAAGCTCCGAAAGGATGTTATTTTGAAAATGTTTATACTTTCGTGCCAAATTTCATGCTATAGCTCAAGTAATTTTCGAGATTTTAAGAATCCGTACAAATGTTTACCCCCGATACTACCTCTTAAAATTTTATTTACCTTATACCTTTATTAATATATCAAAATTAGCATTAATCTGTGGTTTTCCCTATTATATCCGCCATCATCACTAACCAGAAGTAACCAGCAAAAACCACGTCGGCGTCGTACGAAAATTGACGTAAATCCGTTGATTTTTAAAATTTATACGATATCTTTAAAAACACATCCGCCATTTTGGGTATGCCATCTTGAATTATCTTGCATAGTAATCATAACCAGACCCAAAATTCCTCCTATACAAAATTTGAACAAAACCCGCAAACATTTTAAAAATATAATTTCTAGACGGTTTTTTTTTGAGATTATAAAAAAACTACACGTGGTTCCTTAATTCTATTCGTGGATCTGGATTTGGCAGATCTTTTTACATAAAAATGTAAAGTTGGGTGTAATTTTTTTTCCAACTTTTTCTTTTTTGTAAACTTTTATTAGAAGCTCCAAAATTCTAGCATGTACGCAGTTCTGTAAAATAACAGTTATATTTCATTAAGTTAAATACAAAAAACTATAAAGTTTGCCGTTTTAAAAGTCGGATTCTAATTAATAAATAAACACAGTTCAATTTCAAGTAAAAAATCATGAGGATACCTTTGGCAACACTGATTCGTCTGTGATACCGCTTACCTACATGTGGCTTGGGCATTAAAATAAATATTTTCTATTCTCTATATCCATCACTGTTGCTCTTACATCCTTCTGGACGAGCAGTGTACCTTGGGTCAAGTCTTGTGACAAAATATTACCTGTTTGAAAACGAGCATTATTTCTCCAAGAAAGAAAGAAATTTATAATATTTTATTTCTCGTAAACAGTTGATCTTATCGATGTAAATCAAAAATACCTTTCTTTACCCCTCTACTCATTTACCTATTTACCCATATACCCTTCTACCAAGGAAGTTTAAAGGTGTATGGAAGCCCAATGCTATGGCCCATTCGATCAAAAAATGTCCAACCCGGTATAAAATAACTGTAGAGTTGGCCCCCATTCTGCGCAATAACAAAATTCCACGAAATAAAATGTGTTCCTACTTACACACTGATAAATCAGTATTGTTAGGCAACACATTATACTTTTAGAGCCGGAGTAGGAGTTGTGATTATATTTTGTGGTTCAGAATTTTTTTTGGATTGATAAAAACCTTCCTATTTTAGTGATTAGTGTTTATTAAATGTGACTATAATTTTGTGTTTATTGTTTGTTACTTATAATTTCGTAACAAAATGACTAGAGGTTGTATGGTTTTGTCTTGCAACCAAGGGTAACATACCCGGCATTTTTTACTTTAGGTAAGTATTTTTATCTTAAATTGGTGCTTCTTATGAGACGTAACGTTAGGTAACCGAATAAAAATAATATATCAATTATGAATAATAGAAAATGAAAATTTCATGAAAATAACAGTGGGAAAAGTAAGGCTAACTATCTTTTATATGATTTCCCAATGTTTGTGTATTTCTGGGATTTTTAAAAAAAGAAATAAGGTTTACATGTAGGTACTTTTATTTTATTTAAAAATTTTTAGTACATTCTTTAAAAAAGGGTCAAAATTATTAATTACTGGGGATCAGTCAAATTTTAATATATAATCCCTCTAAATGAATGAAGAAGACAATTTTATGTTAAAATTATTCCTTTTTGCTTTTTCTGTATTTGCTTAAAAAGAAATTAGATTTTTGGTTTCCTAAACTTACATTATCAACTTTTTAAGCTCGACATACTGTAGACACATAATATTTAACGGATACTGTTACAATGGATACCTAGGTACCAAAGGATACTAAACATTTTTAACCACTGTTATTCTGTCTCATGAATGTTTGTTATTAGTGAAAAGTATATGCCAAAAAAGCATACTCCCAAAAATATCGACCATTTAAATAGAAGGCTGTAAAGTGGCGCCATCTATTCTTTCCATATTATATCAGATGATATAAAATCCAATATTACACAATAATTTTAAATATTATAGGGTAGTATCGTTTAATAACCAACAATTTAATGCAAAAAAAAAAAAAAAACAGTGAATGCTGAATTTGACATTTGATGATGTCAACTTTATAGATAGTAACAAAGAATTATGGAAGTCCGGCTCTGACCTACTATTCATTGCGCAAACTCCGCGGGGCCAACCCCCCTATTCCCGCTGCCCTGCACGCCTGGACAATTTTGTTCTACAGTATTGGGCTTCCATACACCTTTAAACTTCCTTGCCTTCTACCCATTTTCCCATCTGATTAATAAGAACCTTTTTCTGGCAATAACAAACACAAAAAAAAATAGCGTCCGTTTAGCTCGGGAATATACAAAGAAAACTCATTTAGCATATAGTTTATCACATTGTTAGGCGACACACATTCTTTGTTCAAAAAATAAAATTGTTAAACACTATAATTTTTCCTTTTGTGGCTTAAAATAAAAGACAAATTATCACTCTCATGTATCGCTTTACAATCCATTTGAAAAAGCCCCGCACTTCTTACTTTGTCCAAATCTTTATCACACACAGTACGTTAGTTACTATGAGAATCAAGGCATTGTGCACTGTCACAAGATAAAAAAAAAAAACATTTTCGCTACTCTCGGCATAAACTTAAAGTTTTCTATGCTATAAAATATTTGGCGGCACTTAAACTGAATTGGGAATTCGTAGTAAATATACTCGAAATTCACTAAATCATTCAAATTGATAAACTACTAATGAATGGACTACACCAAAAAACCCCCCTTTGCTTTTAAGTCGAGAAAAAAAGGCTCTGTTAAATTGGTTATAATTGTTTTAATTTAACGAGCGCATTTTAACTCTACCATTACCCCTTGTGGCGTCCACAAGCTCGCTGAAAATTCAACAGAGTATTCAATAAAAATTAAAAACGAAATTGTATTTTTTTTTAGATAAGATGTATATTTATTTTTATCAGAAAAAAATAATTTAAAAAGGAAAACTAAATAGGTGGAGGGTTTTCCCCCATATTCCAAAAAAAAAAAAACTGACATTTGACCTAAATTTTGGTTTTTTTTTATATTTTAGTATGTATACAGATTGTCCTGTGTTAAATTAATGTTTTTTTTTTGTTCACTTACTTTTTTTTAAAAACATGATAATAGTTTCCCCTTTCCTAATTTTAAAAAATCCTATAAACTTATATTTGAACAGGGGAAAAAAAAAGTACAATTTTTTTTGTATGAATATAAGTTAAATTGAGTCTAGTAATTTTTTAGAAAAAAAAAAAAAAGACTTGAGCGCCAGTTTTTTTTATTTTTGAGGGGATTTTAATTTTTTGGGAAAAAAAAGGATTGTTTAAGACGGGGAAAGGGAAAACCCCCATATTGCAGGAGGAGACGTGTGCCCCGGTAACCCCAATTCTGCGAAACGATCGGGGGTGAAAAACTTTTTTTTTTTCATTGGAGGCACGGCAATGATTTTAATGAGCTTGATGGGAAATAAAATTAATAAGGGGTTTAAAAGAAAAGGAAAAAAGGTGATTTTTACAGAAAATTATAAAAAACCGGTGCTTTTTATGATGAAAAAAATAATACGGTGAAAATTTAAAACTAAAAACAAAAAAAAACATTGGGTTAATTAAAAAAAATTTTTAAATTTTTAGTCGGGGAACCACAGGTGTTATGTTACCTTTAAATATTTTCATAAATTTTGCTTAAAGACTGATCTGATTCTATTTAGAAATCCTGTATCTACTAGGAGCAGCCGTCTATTAAGGAAGTCCACCGAAAAAAAATAAAGAACAAACATCAGCGAACAAACTTTTTTTTTAATGTAGACGTAAAAACGCGAAAAAAGTTTGTTTGTTCTTTTTCATACGTTCGGTGTGTAAAACCAAAAAAAAACAAGAACAAACATCGGGAACAAACGTTTTTTTTTAGTGTAGACAGTTAAAACGACGAACAAACGTTTGTTTGTTCTTGTTCCACATGTTCCCGTGGACGTCGGTACATCAAAAAATTTTTTTTTCATGGTCATCCATAACTATTCCAACTAGTCAAAAAAAAAAAAAAACATTTGGTTGCGTATGTAGACAGAAAAACGAATAATAAACAAAAAAAAACAAAAAAGGTGAACAAGAACGAATGTTTGTTTTTGTTTGTTTTTTTTTGGGTGTACATATCTAAAGAGAAATAAATTTTGATCGTCGTCTCCAAACTTTTAATGGTCAAAGAGGAACAAATATCCATCGCCATCTAACGTTAAAACTCCAATATTAAATATAGAAAATATTTATTTCAATACCCAAACAGCTCAAGCGGTTTACAGACAATTATGTTGCCAAAAAAATCCCCCTGATTTTTCAGTGAAATGGAATTGTTGGTACTTAAAAATTAAAACTTATCTTTAAAAATGGCAAGTTTTATATATATATATATATATATATATATATATATATATATATAATATATATATTATTATATATATAATATATATATATATATATATATATATATATATATATATATATATATATATATATATATATATATATATTATATATATATATATATATATATATATATATATATATTAATTTATATATATATATATATATATTGTTTTTGGCCCTCGAATATTTTATTAAAAAGTGGACTGTAAAAATTTTTTTATTGCTTTCAAATAATACTATAAACAAAATACTTCTGAATTTCAGGAAATATTCGAAAGATTACATTTACTTGCTAAAATAATTTAAATTTATTTATTTTTTTTTAAAACGTTGGGGGCAAGCCGAACCGTCATCTCCTTATCTCCTTTTTAAAAAATACCCCTCTGGTATCCCACACCGGGTCGCGTCACGACGCTCAAAACCGCCTTGATCGGTGGCGCCCCCGTCCAAACAATTGCACCATGATTCTTTCAACCGGGCTTAAGCGAATTTAATGTATATAGTCTATGTGCAAAACTGCCCCCGCCTTGAAGCACCCACTGTGTCTTAATTTTTTTCAATTCCATGGGGGGGACTTTTAAAACGAACGTTTTTTTAAACTCCACGGCAGTCTTAATGATA
>JAHBCN010005328.1:0-56375 GCA_019359885.1 Listronotus oregonensis
AAAACCAGAAAATCAAAATGTTTTCCCCTTTATAAAACAAATAACTATTTATAAACAAGTGTTTTTAATCTTAAAATAAAATTAACTTTTGGCTTTTTTTAAAATAAAGTTATTATAAATAGCGTTAATTTTTAAAAAAAATTTTTTTTTAAAAAGTTTTTTATTGAAATTAATTTAAAAAATCTCAATTAAACTATTTCAAAAAGCCAGTTAAATTTAACTTAAATTGTAAAACTCTTTTTTAAAATTATCTTTACATTATTAATCAGATTTGGGACGGATTTAAAAAAGGTTGAAGATCCGATTCCTCAAAAAATAAATATCAAAGAATAGTTCCTTTAAAAAAAGGTATTCAATCCAAACTGATTTATTTTTTTACAAAACAATTTTTAAGCTTTTTGCTTAAAGATAGCCAAAAATAACAAACCAATATAAGCCAACAACCCCAAATAAAATAATTTTTCCCTTTTAAACTTTTTAGCAAAATTTTTTTGGTGAAAATTTTTCAAATCTTAATATGCTATTTCAGTCCACATGATATAACCCTTTAAATTTAACATTTTTTGAACTGTATTTTCCAAAACACTATGCTGATTTTATAAGTTTTTAAATGTGATTGTTAGGAAAAAACCCTTTAAATAACTTTAAATGGGAATTTTATTGTAATTTTTAAAAAGTTTTACAATATTAAAAATTTTTTTTTTAAAAAAAAATTTTTTTTTAACTTTTTTAAAATTTTAAAAAAATTTTTTCCCCCTTTTTTTTTAAAAAAAAAAAATTTTTAAAAAAAAATTTTTTTATTGTTTTTTTTTGGTTTTTTTTCCCCAAAATTTTTTTTTAAAAAAAAAATTTATTTTTAAATTTTTTTAAAATTTTTTAAAAAAATTTCCCCAAAAAAAACCCCCCTTAAAAAATTTTTAAAAAAAAAAATTTTAAAATTTTTTTTTTTTTAAAAAAAATTTTTTTTTTTTTTTTGGGGGTTTTTTCCCCAAAAGGGTTTTTGGATTGGTTTAAAGAAAAAACCCCCTTTTTTTAAAAAATTTTTTTTTGGGGGAAACCCCTTAAAAAAAAAGGGGGTTTTGGTTTTCCGGGGGGTTTTTTTTTTTAAAAAACCCCCCAAAATTTTTTTTAAAAAAATTTTTTTTTCCCGGGGGGTTTTTTAAAAAAAAAAGGGGGGGGCCCCTTTTTTTAAAAAGGGGTTTTCCCAAACAAAAATTCCAAAATTTTTTTTCCCCCCCCTTTTTAATTTAAAAAACAAACCCAAAAAAAAAGGGGGGGTTTTTTTTTTTTTTAAAAAAAAAATTTTTTTTAAAATCAAAAAAAAATTTTTTGGGGTTTTTTAAAAAGGGGTTTTGGGGGTTTTTTTGGGGAAAATTTTTAAACCAAAAAAAAAAGGGGGGGGAAAATTTTTTTAAAAAAAAAATTTTTTAAAAAAAGGAAAAAAAGGGGTTTAAAAAAATTTTATAAAAATTTTTTAAATTGGGGTTTTTTTTTTTTAAAACCTTTTTTTTTAAATTTTTTTAAACGGAAAAAAAATTTTAAAAAAAAAACCCCCCCCTTTTTTTTTAAAAAAAAAATTTAAAAAAAAATTTTTCCAAAAATTTTTTTTTTGGGGGGGAAAAAAGGGAAAAATTTTTTTAAATTTTTTTTTTTTTAAAAAAAAAAAAAAAAAATTTTTTTTTAAAAATTTTTTTTTCCAAAAATTTTTTCCCCAAAAAATTTTTTTAAAAAGTTTTTTAAAAAAGGGAAAAACCCTTTCAAAAAAAAAAAAAATTTTTAATTTTTAAAAAAAAAAATTTTTTTTTTTATTTTAAAAAATTTTTTTTTTTTAAATTTTTTTTTTTTTTTAAAAAAATTTTTTTTAAAAAAATTTTGTTTTTTTTAAAAAAATTTTTTTTTATTTTTTTTTTTAAAAAAAAAATTTTTTTTTTCCCAAAAAAAAATTTTAAAAAAAAATTTTTAAAAAAAAATTTTTAAACAAAAAAAAAAAATTTTTTTGGGGTTTTTTTGGGGGGGTTTAAAAAAAGGATAAAGGTTTTTTTCCAAACGAATTTAAAAAATTTCTTTTATTTGCAAAAGGCAACCGCTGTTTTAAGATTGTGGTTTTTTAAAATAAATTAAAAAAGGGGTTTTAATTTTTTCAAATTTTTTTTTATTTTAAAAAAAAGAAAAATTTTTTTTTCAACTAAAAATAAACAAAATTTTTTTATTCCTAAAGCTGGGAAGGAAAATTTTTTTCCCCCTTTAAAATTTAAAAAAACCAAAAAAAAATTAGTTTTTGGAACTTTTTTTGGGCCCCCCAATTAAAATAATTTAAAAATGGGTTTTTAAAAAAGAAATTTTTAAAAAATTAAAAAAGAAATTTTTTAAAATCTCTTCTAATTTTTTAAGTTTTAAAAACCTTTTAAAATTTTAAAAAAAAAATTTTGGAATAAGGGTTTTAATAACTTATTTTAAAATTTTAAAAACCCCCGGGGGAAGGGGGTTTCTATTTTTGGGGTTTTTAAAAAAAATTAAAAATTTTAAAAAAATTTAAATTTTTTTTTTTTAAGGTTTTTTTTAAAAAAAATTTTTTTTTAAAACTGCAGTAATTTTTCAATTTTAAAACCAAAAATCAAAATTTTAAAAAAAAAATCTGCCATTATATAAAAAAAAATCACTGTTAGTTACCCACTACAGGGAAAAAAACCGATAAAATACATGCGTTGTATATTTACCGTTAAAAAAAACGTTTGGTTTTAAAACAATTGTAAAAAAAATTTTTACTAGTAATGTCACAAAAATATTAATTGTTTTTAAATATTTTTCAACCTTTTTTAAAATTGGAAAAAAAAATATTTTTTCTATTTTTAAGCAAAAAAAAATTTTTTGGGTTTTAAATTTACCCGTGTGGGATTTGGTAAAAAATTTTAAAATAAATTGCTTTTTAAAATAATTTTTTGTAATTTTTCGCCTTTTTTTGGTTTGGGGAAATACCAATATAAGACTTATAGTATATTCTTTAATTTTACATTAACTTAATTTACTACAGGTAGTAAAAAATTAACTTTTTTGGGATTTATTTTATATTGATTATAGTGGAGCAACAATACTCTTTAATATTTACCATAGCTTAATATTTTATAATAGGTACGATCTGTTTTATTACAATTGGTTTAAAAAAATTTTTAAATTTTTTTTTTAATTGTAAAAAAAATTTTTGGGGAAAAACGTTAAAAAATTTTTGTCTGTAGAGGGAAAAAATTTTTTATAAAATACATGCGTTGCCATGATGACCTTTTAAAAACATCCACTTTGGTTAAAAGGTAATGGTGTAAAATTCTTGTTAAAAAACAATTAAAAATCAATGCAATGGTATTTTAAATAAAAAATGTAAAAATGTAATTTTATATTTTTTCTTGCCAACTATTTCACTGGAGTGTTTTACACTGGCAAAATGTCGCAGCAACGATCTGTTTTCTGCTGGCAAAACTCTTATCTGGACGAAACCAACATAATGGTTTTTAAGCGACAACATTTTGTTAGGTTAAAGAAAAAAATATTGTCAGTCTGACAAATGTAACTTTTATATTTGTGTTTCTAGCTAAAATTTGGCTCGTTTTTTTGTGAAATCGACTATTTAATATCATTCTAAAAAAAAAATCTAGGCAAAATATCTCTCTTGTGTGTGCGACAATTTTATTTATGACATTTTTTACAAAACCACTTGCCTGACGAACGGCTCGTGGTTTTGTTGTAAATGTCATTTACGAAATTGCCAAGTAACAAACTTTTATACAATCGAAATATTTTGCGAGAAACTTTTTTTTTTTATGTTATTATAGACGAAAAAAATTTATTGAATAGATTCTATAATTATTTCTTATTGTTAACCAACCCCTTTTATGTTGAATTGACCTTTTTAGTGATCGTCACCGCTCTTCCCTTAGAGACACAAACCTATCGCACTAATTAATAATATATAACGCGACGACAACTCATTCAACTTGCGGTATTGTTAGCCCACCGCTATCTATACAAATGCAAATGCCTAAAGTTGGCCAACTCGGTAAATCAATGGAATTATACGTTTATGAGAATTGGAAGCTAACCAAACTAATTTTCGTAAAATCAGGACTATTTTGGATTGTTGGGACAAGGGGTTATTATTAATTTCGAATTGAAGTAGGTTGCAGGTAATTGCGGTACAATAAAGCTATTTATTTCTCACTTTGCAAAAACTATAAACATTCTAAACATTTTGTATTTATTTGTTTATTATTTTGGTAAAAATAAAAATATGTTTCGTTATAAATTAAAATTTTACTACTCTTCTGAAATCTATATCTCACAGTTTAACACCATTAAATTTTTTTTAAGGGTTGGGTAATATTTAGCTTACAAGTGGTTTTTATTAAGCAAATAAAAATTAAATAAAAATAGTATCTATTATGTTTTGTCTTGAAAACAGCCCACAAAGGTTCGAAGTACCGTGCTGTATTTTAGGATTTTTAACCCATTTTTTCCCATTTACATCAACGATGTTTAAGCACCGAATCATGCAGATAATGCATTATACGGCAGTAGACAACTGACAACATAGAAATTTGGTCACTAAACAGATTTATTGAATATTAGGTATGGTATTAGGATTTTAAAATATTACAAAATAATCAAATGTGAACTGGGACCTTCACTAATTTCTGATCTACGAAGCATAGGTAAATATATATTATTGTTTGCATGTTTAAAACAAGCTTGGTTCTAATGTAGTTGCACTTAAGACTTGCTTATTAACTTATTTTTGCTAAAAGATTGTGGAGCGTATATCTAAAAACCTGTTTAACTTTCTACTTATAAATTAAGATAAAGTATCGTTAGACCAAAAAAATGTATTTTTAATTGAAATTTTTTGTTTTAAAAAAGTTTTATGCAGCAAAAAGGCTTTATAATATACAGTTATTAATTTTGTATTATATACACGGGGGCTATTACAGTTATTTTTTTTGTTTTAATTAACAAAGTCTTTAAAATAGACAAAATCAAAACGGCATATTAATCAGAAGTTAAATGTCAGTATATATTAATTTTTTGTTAAATAAATTATAAATTAAAGGATTTAATAAGTAATTAGGGATTTATTTAATTTTATGGATAGATTTTAATTGTTAACACCTAATAATTTTAATTTGTTTAGTATTTAGCTCATCCTATTATTGTAAAGCATTTATACCTTATTGAAAAGTTTTATATTTGTTTATTATATATGTACAATTGTTAAACAATATTTTCAATATAAAAAATGATCGTGTTATAAACATTTTCTTAAAGATGTAGAAAGTTGGCTTGTTTTTAAAGGAATTTAAGATCTTAACAATGTTAGAAATGTTAAAAAAAGTGTTATTGTTCTGCATTGCTTATATTTTAGGTTTTTACAGCAGTTACTGTCACCCAAATGTAACTCTTATACTTTTCTTGGGGTTATTAGCCAGGTTTACTTTTAAAAACCATATTTTAATGGTGTTCAATTGTAAAAATAAAAAAGTTGTTTTAACTTTTTGTTACTCATCTTAAAATTTTTTAGTCCTTATTTTTATATTTTTAAAAAACAAAGTAATGACTGCAAAAAATTTGTACCAAAATTTTATTAAAAATAGGTATTTTACTAACAAATACGGTAATATTAAGGATTAAATAAGATATATTTTAATTTTTATATATTTGCAAAAAATATAGTAAAAAAAAAACTTTATCGTAGTTCGCTTAAACTTTGAACATAGACATAAAATTGCAGTAAAAACCAGCTTTTAAAGTTCTCTAAATTCCCCCAAATTATGCACACTTTGACACAATTAAAAAAAAAATACAATTTTCATAGAAAACGTGCAAGCGAGCATTAATATTTTTTTATTGAAGTTAAAGCCCAAACTAGCCATACTTAAATTTAATTTAAATTAAATAATAAAAAAATTCGTATGATGTTAACTTTCTAATGGACGAGAATACTTATCGATAATAATATATTTTTACTTTTTAAATTAAATTTAATTATAATTTATATTATATTAAAATGTCGTGTGCGTATTTACATAAATTTGCTGAGAAGCTTTGTAATAATAACTTTAATAATACGTTTCTACTATGAATTATGTTTGCAAGTCATTTCTTTATATATGTTTAGTTTACTTAAATAAATTTATTAAGAATTTTAATCTAACTTAAAACCATTTGTTGTTTAACTAATAAACTTTTACATTGCTTAATTAAAAATAAGGTTTTTATGACTTGGGTTAAGATATTTTTATTCTAGTTTTCATTAATTAAACAAAGAAATAGGCAGTTTTTTATTTAATGTATTACACATTTAATCTTGAAGATGTTTTATAAATATGCAGGGAATACCAAAATGTAGCTAAGCTTAAAAAAACTTTAAGAAACACAGCAAAGTATAATTTATAGCAAAGTTGGAACATTTGGTAATTAATAATTAATACTTCATAAATAAAATAAGAATTTGTATTTTATTTAAAAATGAATCTTTAATGACAAAAACGATTAATCACATTTTTGATATTTTAAACAATTGTAATATTCAAATTTAAACCAGGACATTAAAAAGTATTTTGTTTAACAATTAAATGAAAAGTTTTTAATTTTTTATATCTAGTATTATATATAATTATTTTTTAAACTTAAAAGATTTTGAAATTTTCAACAATTTGAAATATACATATGTGTTCTTATAAAAAAGTTTTCAAGATTTTTCTTTGCTGTACATTAAAACAATTAGGAAAGTCATACGGAGAATCGTAATTTTCTTTAAACATTTTTATTAGAAGTGAAGCGCCATTTGTAATACTCATATTACAGGGTACTATGAGTTCCACTCCAAATACTAAGCATTAAAAGCCACAGTCACAATACCAAGCATTATACCTGGCACTTGTTTAAACATACTTATGAATTTCAGTTTGTTTCGACCACGTTGTCAAGACAAAAAATAAAAAAAATTAAACTAAATTTTAACAAATTTTTGGTTTGAAAACTTAGAAAATTCTGATAGCTGCTTAGCTTTTTAATGACGTTTTGTCATAAGTGACACTAGGTTATTGGACTGGTGTATGTATAGTATTCAAAAAGACCAGGAAGGTGGGTGGTATGCTGTGTTAATTGATTTTAAGTTTACCTGAATTTACTTCTGCACCAAGCATAGGTTACCATGTATTATTTAAATTAACAGTTACGTTTACGTTTTTTTGAACAAGTTTCCTTTGCTAAGTAAATAAAGACAGATGTGTAGCATTAATATCTGTTAATTTAAATAATACATGGTTACCTATGCTTGATGCTGAAGTAAATTCAGGTTAACTTAAAATCAATTAACACAGCATACCACCCACCTTTCTGGTCTTTTTAAATACTATACATACACCAGTCCAATAACCTAATGTCACTTATGACAAAACGTCATTAAAAAGCTAAGCAGCTATCAGAATTTCCTAAGTCTTTAAACCAAAAATTTGTTAAAATTTAGTTTATTTTTTTTAGTTTCTGTCTTGACAACGGTGGCCGACTTGCCACCGAAACGTAGACTAATATTTGTAATTTTTTTTGGGTTTTTTGGGGGGTTTTCCAAAAAGTAGAAAGGCGAGTAACCCAAATAAAACAAACTGAAACATAAATACGCCACAAAACTATAGAACATACATACTTATGAAGTATAACAAAAGCCTTAACATTTTAAAAAGACTAATTTAAGATTTATAAATTCAATAAATAAAACAATGGAGCAGCCAGGCAGATGTTTACTGTTTGTTTTAATTTAACTAATTTTAACTACATAGAACTATGACAGTTTTGTTTGCTCTTAATAATAATGTTTGCAAAGACCACGTGGTAAACTTAACCCTATTCTATTATTTTCAATAAAATTAAAGCGCTATTCATATTAGTTGGCAATATTGCTATAATTTAGAGTATTACGAATCCCGCTTATAATATGAAGTACTATGAGCCACACTCTTAATACCAAGGATTATGACTGGCACTTCTTTAAATATATTTATGAAGTACAGCTTTAGTCCCTACCTTATTAAAAGAGTTATTTAAAATTTAAAATGTTAGATGAATTTAACAGTAGACCAGTAAAGTCGTGGTTTATTATTTATCGTAATTTAACTTATTATAAATAAATAGAATTATGATAGTTTTTCTTTGGTGTAAAAAACAATGTTTATAAAGACCATATCTGGTAAACTTTAACCTAGTTTTTTTTATTAAAAAATGAAGGACAATTCATCTTACATCACATTATTATATATTATATTGTCATAATTTGGAGTATTATGAACCTTACTCATAATACAAAGTATATGAGCCACATTCACAATACAAAGGTTTATAACTGGCACTTATTATTATAAATGTAAAGTATATAAATATAAATATATGTTGTTTAAGGGACTAAAATTAGGCAATGGTGTTAGGGCAACAAAATTATGCAGCATAAATATAAATTAATTTAATTGTCTTTCTGACTGAATATGCAATAAAATGTAATTATTATAATTTGTATTTTAAATACTATGGGTTTTTATGATTACCTATTATTAAGAATTGTTAGGTTTCTTTGTAAAGCCTAAAAGGTACTTACATAAATTTATTTTTTAAAACTGTTTTTTTTTTTATCAATGTCCATGATGTAAATGGTATAAAAACAAAAACCTATTATGACAAATATAGAACAAAGAATAAAATAAGAAAGTAGTGGTGTTTAAAATAGCTTGAAAATCTGTTAGAAAATATTATAAGTAGAATTAGTGCTTCAAGCCCGTAATCACAACGGTATGGTGAAACAACATTTTGTTTTTCATACTTCACACCTATCGAACAGATAATTTATTCAAATTTTTATTTACTTGCTAAAATATTTAAAATATTAACATATTTTGATATTTTATTATTAAACAAGGAACGCGTTTAAACTTTGAAAATAACTAGCTATAAAATTAAATCTTAGTTTAATTCCCTTTGCAATAAAAATAGGTAATAATAACTCAACATAAAAATGTCGTTTTCTTTAAATTATTAAGATTGTTTTTTCATTTTCCCAAATTTACTTTTAATTTAAATATAATTATTGCCACTTCAAATTTATTTTTCTATTGGATATAGGATGCTTTACGATTTATTAATAAAAATTAAATAAAATATATAAAAACATTCTTTTTTATGCTTTTAAAAAATGGGCTATTGTAATTTGCTAAACAGCTAAAGGGTAAATAATGTATCCTTTAAATGGTAGCATTAGCATAGATAACAATTTAATATTCTAACCAAAAATAGAATTGAAAACAAATTTTTTACCTAAAAATACATAAACTAACTCAGTACTTTTACGTTTATACCAAATTTTTAAAATGTTGTCTGTCAACTCGTATGCAAATCTAGTTTTGGGAAATTCAGTTTTTGCACAGTAAGCTATTTTCTTGTCCACAAAGGGAAAAACTGTAACTATTTTAGTTCATTTAACGTTGTTTATCAAAAATCTACACAATTAAAAGTCATACTATGTTTGCTAACCCTAAGTTAGTGGAAAAAATAAGTAAACAAATAAAAAACAAGTATTAAAAAAAAATTAACTTAATTAAAAAAATAACCCAAGATTTTAAACATAAAATATTGTAACCTAACTAGTTATGCATTGTTAAATATATAAGGCCATTTAAAACATATTTTCAACTTTATTTTAATGGATAATGGAGCTGTAAATAGTCAAAACTGAATTTGGAATCCCATGTATCTAAACACTTACTAAGTCTGCTTGTAGAACTTTTTAAAGTTTATTTTTAACGTCTTATGCAAATAATTATTTGTGTGATTTAAAATAAGAGGGAGCTTTAATAAAACTGTTTTATAATGACGTTTTTAAATGTTCCTGGGACTGCTCAAAATGTATATATAATAGTATTTTTCAAACGACTGCCGAAAAAATAACGTACCCAACTTCCCTGGGAAAATGTTTTTAAAAAGGAGACAGGAGACTGGGGAAACTGCAAGTACTTTCCAATCTTGATACATATTATATTTATTACATCTACAAACATAAAATTGCCTTAAGGATTGGTGCCGTAACATAATTAACCGCTTTGTAATTTACCCGTTTAATTATAAAAATTTAAATTAAAATTTATTTAATTGACATCAATAAGTCGGTGGCTAATTATGACCTAAAATATTATTAAGCTTAAGTAAATGGATGCTTTAAATGTCTTTTTTAATGCTTAATAAAACTTTATAGTATTTAAAATTTTATCATGTACTTATTGGAGAATAATAAAGAAACATTTTTTGGTATATATTAAAAATATTTTTGATATACTTGGACCAAATTTTATATAAGAAGTTATCGACTACCTAATAACTAGTTTAGAAAAATCATAACAAAGTTATCCACCTAAAATATATTAGTAAAAGTACTATTTTCATTTCTCTGTGACAAACTTAATCATTTACAAGCATTAATTTAAAACCGGAACACAAATTAGTAATAAATCAAATCGCAAAAGTCCTAAATATAAATCTTTTCTATTTGATTTAAACACCGAAACAGACCCGTTTCGTATGAAAACAAGCACGTTTCATTAGGGTAAAAGTGCCGCCATTCCCGCACGCGATGCTCAGCTAAATGCCGTGTCATAAATAATATAGTTTAGATTTCTTGCACCGCGTTACTAATGTGGGTATGTGAACGTCGCGTGACCAGTACAATCATGCCACGCTTGTGATTTTTTTATTAATCCTTGTTGGGATTCAATAAGATGTGAAAATAAAAAACTTCAATTACCGTAGTGTATTATAAGGCTTATAAATATTTTTATTATTCACAGGAGGACTGAGCTAATATAAAATTACAAAGAGCTTAAAAGACCTAAATACTAATAATCTTAATAATAAGAATAATAATATGCTTTACTCCCTAAGAAAAAGTCTTATTGACAAAGCTAAAATAAAAAAAAATTTTGACACTAAAGTTTTAACTTAACGTTTTATAAAAATAGATTTACAAAGACCAAGCCACATGATATAAACAAAACAAATAAAATGTGTACAAAAAAATATCAGTAAAAAATGTAATTACTACTAATTACAGTTAGGGATAAAAAATAAACAATAAAATACAACCAATAAAAGTCAGCCCTACAGGGAAATTTATAAATATACATATACGCATAATATAAAGAAAAGAGGTAATATGTAAAGATAAAAGAAATAAAAGACTGGTAAATGTATACAAAATAATATATTAGTAAAAAAAATGTCATTAGATCTCAGTTAGGGTCAAAAAATAAAATGTAATATACTACTAACAAAAATTAGTCATACATTAAAATTTCTTAATATACATTTACATACGCATACACATACACATACATACTCACATCCACTCATAAACATACGTTTTAAAAGCAACAATATATCGCTATTATAATTAAAAAATGTCATCATAAAATTTTTGGAGCGTATGAGCAGACTTTGTTAAAATTAACTCTTAAATTTTTCTTTTAAATAAATAATTGTCTGGAATTTGTTTAAATGTAATAGGAATGGGATAATTAGGGTTCATTCCCGGGAATTCTTGACTCGAAAATTCCCGGGAAATCGTTGGGCTTTGTTCCCGGGAAATCAAGCTCGAGAAAACTCGAGAACTCGAGAAATCATATTTGGGTCTATGAAATTATAAAATAAAACTATTTGCGTTTGCCGTTTGTTTTAAACGCGCGGCGGCGGGGTGGCACGAGCCAAAGCGCAGTGGTACCCTTTGATCTCGCTGCTCGCGCGCGGCCAGCGCTCTGGCAGCGTCGTTTTATACATAATACAATACAGTAGGTAATACATACACGTTCATTCGTGTTTCGACTCTAGCTGAGTTCAGACGGTTTACAAAGTTAGTCTGAGAGCTGGCACCAATTTTTGGGTAGGTATTTGAGGCAAGCTGAAAACTTGTCATATACTTCTCCTATGAAACCCCAATACGGAACTGCAGACCTGGCTGGTGAGTAGCGAGGATAAATCAGCCCCTTAATTTTAAAAATATTTATTTTTTATTCCAAAGATGTATTTGAGGCAATATGCAATTTTTATATGTTGTAGTTGAATGTTTAAAAAATTTAAAAAAAAATAAGCCAGACGATTTTGTCGGGGTTTTAACCTTGCCAGGCGCGTGCAAAAATGTTTTGCAAAAAATATAAAAAATGTATTTGAGGCAACTTGAAATTTTAATAGGGTATTATTTATAACTAAAAAATAAGATTCTCAAAAAGACAGATCATTTTGGTGGGACTTTCCATATGCCAGGTGATCTAAAAAATGATGTATAGACAGAGACAAACAACTTGAATCTGGTATAGATGCGACTGAGTAGCGCTATACACAAGCTGCTGTAGTGTACGAGAGAACGTTTATCGGCAGCTGTCTGCGTTCTTACTTGCCGCGTTACTATTGGCTCTGGCGAGGTCACGTCGCTTACAATATCTATGAGGTTTCTAGTCGGAATCTCGGAATCGTTATTCCGAGTCGTATAAATATTGGTATTACAAGTGTTTTATAAGTTTAAAATGTCTGGTGAAAAATTAGATTGTGTCATTTGCAAAAAAGACGATGATAAAGTGATTGCTCTAAAAAAGTCATAAAATATTAGAGATCCGTAAACATTATGGATTAAAATATAATAAATAATAAAAATTTATATTTTGTACTCAAGGTAATTCTTCAGTTGTATAATTATTTTATTTCAATAAATCTGATTTTGTGATTTTATATTTTTGTTATCATTACTTTTTTTAATACGTTAGTCTTTTTTAATTTTAACATAAAAAAAATATTTAATTTCGGTATGAATTTTAAGTTTGAATACTGTCACAAAAAAAGTAATTTTTTAAATTTTGAATTCGAAAAAAAAATTTTAAACAAAATTTGTTTTAAAAATAATTTTCTAAAAAAAATGTATCTTGAGATTTTTAAAAAAAACAATATTTTTGCTCTAATGTCAAATATTTAAGTAATTCATTACATTTGAATTTGTATTAAAATTGACTATATAACAAATTTTTTATGATAAAAAAAACCCAAAAAATATGTCCATTTAGCACACACAAATCAACACAATCATTTTTACTTAAACCATTTTTAGCAGAAATTCACAATTTTTTTTTTACTCCGAAATTCCGACTAGAAACCTCATGGCTATTGTAAGCGACGTGACCTTGCCAAAATCAATAGTAACGCGGCAAGTAAGACCGCAAACAGCTGCCGATAAACGTTCTCTCTTACACTACAGCTTGTCTATAGCGCTTCTCAGTCGCACATATACATAATTTTTTAGATCACCTGGCATATGGAAAGTCCCACCAAAATGATCTGTCTTTTTGAGAATCTTATTTTTTAGTTATAAATAATACCCTATTAAAATTTCAAGTTGCCTCAAATACATTTTTTATATTTTTTGCAAAACATTTTTGCACGCGCCTGGCAAGGTTAAAACCCCGACAAAATCGTCTGGCTTATTTTTTTTTAAATTTTTTAAACATTCAACTACAACATATAAAAATTGCATATTTCCTCAAATACATTTTTGGAAAAAAAATATTTTTAAAAATTTAGGGGTTGATTAAGCCCCGCTACTTACCAGCCAGGTCTGCAGTTCCGTGTTGGGGTTTAATAGGAGAAGTATATGACAAGTTTTCAGCTTGCCTCAAATACCTACCCAAAAATTGCTGCCAGCTCTCGGGCTAAGTGTAGTACACGCAATTTGTAGATTTCTCGACAACCCGAGAAGACCCGAGAAATTAGCCTCGAGAATTCTCGAGACCCGAAAAATTGATAAGCTCGAGAAATCATGATCCCTAGTCATAGTATTTTAATTTTAATTTTAATTAAAAAAACAGATTATTTAGACAATGTAGTTTTGGGAATAGGTAGAGGCTATTTTCATGCCAATTACGTGGATTAAGCGCTATGAAATTTTTATGCAGAAGACAGACTATCTCCATAATAAAGATGCCTATTACAGTTAAAATTTAACTATTATACTTAGTAACAAAGAAAGGTAATAAGCTATTTATATATAATATTTTGTTATAATTTATACTTACATCTACAGCAAACAAAAGCTAATAAATTATTTGGTCATTAGTCAAATCGAAATATCTAATATAGAAATAAGATTAATAATGTGTTAAAGATTCCGATCTCTTATACACACATTGACATGTCTGGGCAAGGTGATATATATGCTTTTAAAGGATTTTTAAAGGATTTACTGCGTTAGAGAGATTAAGAAAACGACTGCCTATAAGGTATTAGTCCGGTACTGACAAGTCTAGTAATTCTGGTTCCATTCTGTAGGTTTCAAAGATGACGCCTCGTGTACTTTTCAGACCTCTACATTCTTTGATCACGAAAAAAGCTTTACCCTTATTACCGCACCACGTTTTTTTTTAGTATACCAATGCCAGGATACCAAATTTGGAGGATCCTATTCCACACTATCTTTAACTCGTGGCAAAGCGGTGCCATTTTCTTAGGACCCGCTGTAAATTCAACAAACTGAGATCCAAAATGTCCTGCACATATTCGATCGGAGTGAGATCATGAAGACCATAATAAGCGGGGTTGATCCATGAAATCGTCTGAAGATCATGTTGCCTTTAATAAAGACTAGGGGAGTCCTCTACCCAATACGATGACACCCTATTCTGTTACACTTTCGGTGTGATAAACCTCCCTCTCTATGTCAAATAGTGCGCCTTTTTATTATTGCTCGACCACTACAAACTAACTAATATTAACTAAAGGAACTGGTCTAAGAATGAATATCATAGGGAAGAGTATCCCTGTATTAAATTGGTAAAAGCTGCAAGAGTGACAGTCTACAATGCCAAATTTTGTTCAATAAAAACAAAATTGTAAAGCTTTGGTGGGAGAGCGTAAAAAGGAAATTTGTCAACGTGTCTATTGTACCAGTCCTGGTCAAAGACCTTAGATAAGTTAGGAGCAACAATATGAGATTTCACAGAAAACTTAAAAAAGTGTTTCAGTGTTATAAAAAAAATCTGTAGGGGATCTTTTTGTTTTATCCATTATCAATAAGCTTATAGTTTTCAAAATATGTAAGAAAACTATTTTTTTATTGCTTTGCACAAAAAAAACCTGTCTATTAATGAAAAAAAGCTTTAGTTTTTTTTCTTAAAAATAGGTGGTACACAGGTTGCCTTTAAGCTATTCGATATAAACATTACTGTCATAGGAAACCTGAATGCGGCAACTTAGGAAGGTGCAAGTTCTACTCGGGCTCCATTGTTTACCTTAAATAAGCTTTGTAATTTTAAACGACAGCTTTCTCTGCTAACTTTTTTTACTGAGTTGCAGTATTTTTTAAAAAACTGTCCATATTTAAATAGTTATTTATTAAAATATATTAGTTTAAAATCTAATATTTTTCCCGTGTTTATTACACTATTTTTCTCTTTGACGGAAAAAAACGAAGATCAAAACCTTTAAAGTAATCAAATATCTGTTAATGTAATACTGTGATTTCATGGATTTGATATGAAAATTGTGAACTTGGTGGGATTGTTTACTAGTTATTTTGAATATTATAAAGATAAAACATGTCTGATTTCGAGCATTCTCTGACTTAACCGAAGTTAGTAGAAGCAGCAAAAGTAGCATCATAAAAATTGTTGCCAGTTAAGTGACGGAAAATTTAAGTTAACGCTTATTCAAGACTTATGAAACGAAAGTTGTTAAATACATACAGTTCTTTTTCAAAGACGGTGTATTGGCTTAGTTTTCTGAACTGGCACAACAACAAAAGCCATCAACAGTGTGGTGGAATTATTTAATGATGAAAGGTATGTTATAATCCAATAATAATGTAGACATTTTAAAATTATTTAAACAAATGACATTTCCGAAACAAAATGATTAAGGTTACACGTTTAAGAAGGCTGTAATTTTGACAAGTACACAAATTTGTGATTTTTTACATAATGCTCCGTTTATTTAATGGCCAAGGTTGTTATTTTATTTGCGATTGCAGGAGCTTGTCAAATTTGTGGAATCAGCCAGGTAACATAAGATGATATTAAAGATTCGGTAACATCATTAATTTTAAAACCTAAGCAAGCAAAAAATGATGTTAACAGGGGATATGTAGTTAATGAAAAATATATTAAATTTTATTGGACGTACATAGCCTTTTGTTCAGCAGCATATGATCGCCACCTGTTTTATGCATATCGCAGTGGAAAATGTATTAACCCGATTATCTCGATTATCTTTAACTTGAAAATGCTAGCTTGTATACAGGTCATTTATTTCGAAGATCGTCTGCCACACTTTTAATTGAATCTGGATGGACTTGATTTCACTAAAGAAACATGGCGATCGCTAAAGGGTATGATGATGAATCGGTAGTTCACAGGACAGAAAAAGGTAACAAAGTGTTTAGAACGTGTGGTAGTGCTAAATAAAAACCCGATTTGTGACCAGGTACAGTGACGGCCATTAAATCTTGGGCAAACAATTTGCCAAATTTTAACTTTTCTGCCAATTTTTGTAAATCGCTTTTTTTACCTTGTTTAACTTTTAATTATTATAAATAAAGCAAAAGGTAAAATATTAATATTTTATAAAAACAAACAAATTAATAAATTAATTAACAATTTAATAAATTTAAACAAACTTAAATATCCTTCCAAACAAATTTGGAATGGACCAAAGCCCGGGCGTAGGCCGGATTTTCCCGTAACCTATTCTACGCCTCTAAAATTTTATCCTTAAGTTCGTTTACATTTTGTGGCCTAAACTCATTTTTGCTATTTATTTTTTTAACTAATTAGCCTCAAACATTTTCCATAACATTTAAATCCGGGCAACGTGCGGGCCACGGTAAAACCCTGATACGTTGCTCTTCCATCCATTCATCGACATGCCGGGCCGTTTGAACGAGACACTTATCTTGCTGAAAGATAACATTTTTGTCCGGAAATCAATCCAGTACAGAAGGAAGCATGATATACTGTAGTAGATCTATACCGGGTGACAACGAAATCACTACCCAGCCTTTTATTTTCTTGAATAAAACAATAGCTTTCAAATTTTAGGATGCTATAATATGCAGGATGCTGATTTTGGATAAAAACATGTCTCTATCACTTCCGGTTTAAAACGACACACTTTGATTTTTCAATGAAATACCCCATATTTTTTAAAATTGATTCTGCGAATCATTTTTGATATAAAATGTATATTATGTCCTATACCTATCTCTGCTAGTTTTTGTGAAAATCATTAAAGATGTCCAAACTGCATATTATGAGAATGGGAAAACAAATAAATGATATAAAAATTATTAGGTTTAATTTAATTTTTTCTGAAGACTTCTATCTGGGAGGTCATATAAATATCGGCTTTACTGGAAGTGCTGCAAAAGACTTTTCAATCTTTTACAAAATTTAAATGAACACCCTGTATATTTTTTCAAATTTGATTCACGCGTTATTCTGATAAAAAAATCTGTATATATCTATACCTATCTTTGTTGTTTTGAGAAAATGGCGATTGAAGATGTCCAAACGACCGCATATTATGCAGTTATAGGAGAAACAAATAAACGTAAGAAACATTTAATATTTTTTAATTTAATTACAAATTATGTTTTAATTAAATACTTAAAAGAAAAACTAATATTAAAATTACAAAATTGCTCCAAAGAGACGGCCTGAATTATTTTAGGCTTATTAAATTTCTAACATTTATTTGTTTTCCCCTATAACTGCATAATGTGCGATCGTTTGGACATCTTTAATAGCCATTTTCTCAAAAACTAACAAAGACAGGTATAGGATATTATACAGATTTTATATTAGGAATGACCCGTAGAATCCAAATTTAAAAAAATATACAGGGTGTTGCATTTAAATTTTTGAAGTAACATTATTAGAAAAGTCAGTTTTCGCAGCACTTCCGGTAAAGCCGGAAGTAGTTTTATTATGACCTCCACAGATAGAGCCTGCAGAAAGTATTAAATTTAACATAATAATTTTTTAAATCATTTATTTGTTTTCCCATAAAACTGCATAATGTGCGGTAGTTTGGACATCTTTAATCGCCATTTTCTTAAAAACTAGTAAAGATAGGTATAGGATATAATTTAGATTTTATGTCAGGAATGATCCCTAGAAACCAAATTTTGAAAAATATACAGGGTGTTCCATTAAAAAAATCAAAGTTGATGTCGCTTCCGGTTAAACCGGAAGTGATAGGCATATCTTATAATATCCAAAATCGGCATCTTATAATATATTATGTCATTCTAAAATTTGAAAGCCATATGTTTTTATTCAAGAAAATGAAGGGCTGGGTAGTGATTTCGTTGTCACCCGGTATATACCTTCGCATTGAACCTTTTTTCGATAAAATAACATACAACAAGTCCTTGTGCACTCAGCCACCCCCAAACATTTACCGAAAATCGCCCACTAATTTTGTTCTTTTGGGTATATTTTTTATCAAATCGAGGTCCTTAAGGACTGTATACCTTAAGGATCCTATTGTAGCACGAATAAAACACTTTTTTATCGGTAAATATTATAGTTTCCCAAAAAATCGGAGGTTCGAAGTAAAATTGTAGAGCAAATCCAATGCGTTGTTCTTTTTTTGCATTTTTTAAAAACGATTTTAAGACTGCCGGGTGGCAGTGCAATTCGGATTTGCCTTATTCTTCGCCGTGCCGTTCTAACCGATGCTGGGAAATTGCTTTTCGTTTTTAATAAAACTACAGATTTTAATGGTTGGTTTCTCAAAATATTAACTAAATTATCGTCTTGTTCTTGATTCGATAGTTTGGGGCGACCGTTTTCAGCTCTTCTCTCAAAGGAGTGTGTTTCCTGGCATTTTTTTTTACAAAATGAATAGTACTCTTTCGGATGTTAAGCTCTTTCGCCACATCCCTTTCTGGCCAACCTCTCTGCCCAATATAATAATTAATTAATACTTTTTGATCCAAAGTTAAGTTTGGCATTTTAAAAAATATTTTTAGACACTGACAATGAATACCTGTTTTTTTATTAGATTTTTCAACAGGTATTTATATTGAGTAGAAGGTGGCATAAGCCTACTTTACGATAGGGCAAAAGAATTGCCCAAGATTTAATGGCCGTTACTGTATATACATTTATCCGGAAAAAATGACTAATTTTTTTGCCCGGGAATTTTTTTTTATAAAAAGTGATATTTTGGTACCTGTTAATAGAGATAAATTGTTAATTTTTTTCCCGTTATTTTACTTTGTACTTTAGAGATAAATTTATGCACCTGTGAAAACAAAAACTTAAACAAACTTGTAAAGTTGTATATTAACATAGCAAAAACTTCTTAAAAAACTATTTTTTATTAACTTTTCTTTATACTCTTACACAAAGATTTTTATTTTCTTGCCTCTTTAAAGTCGCAGTTAAAATAAATTTCCATAGACACGTGTTTGCACTTTATTTCATACAATTTAAAGTAATAAAGATACGCAGTCTTTTATGTATCTAAGCGATGTCAATGAATTCAGATGTTGTTTGTTATTACATTTTATTAGATATGAAGACGAGTGTAGTAGCTTTTAAAATATAAAAGACTTGTGAACATATACTATGATGGAATTTTTAATTTCATATTTTTACTATAAATATAAGCGCGGCGTCCTGGCCTGAAAGCCGATTATTATTCGACAAAAATGACAAGTAAAATTGCATGGTGGGGATAATTCTACTAAATTTTCTTGTACAGGGTTATTCATTTTAAAGTAAACAGGGCTTTATTTTTGAACTTCCCTGTATTTTTTTAAAAAACGAATATAACCATTTTGTTATTATACACATTACATTACATATTTTTTTTCCGTAGAATTTAATAATCTTATCAGAAAAACATTTTAAACAAAAACAAAAGAGTTACAGCACAAGTGACGTATTTTTTAAATGGAATACCCCGTATATTTTTATATCAATAGATAGAGATTTTCACGAGGAATTTGGTGATAGAGGGGTTGCTGGGTTTATTTCCTGCGGTTCTGCTGTAATTGTCTAAAAACTGCATGATGCTATAAGGATAGTTTTACCTGAAAAAACCTGGCTGCCACAAGTCACAGGTGCTTATTTGTCAAAGCCAAGAATTTTAAAAATTCGTTTATTACTTTTTGGAGTAGTTTTTTAATGAGGTTTTTATCAGAAGAACAACTTCAAATTATAACTTTCTATTATAAATGTGGAGAAAACGCCAGGGAAACACAACGAAGATGTGTTGCAAATTTCCACCGAAATATATCAGTAAAAACGATTTTAAAACTAAAGGTCTTATTTGAAGAAAACAAGGAAATTGTTACATATTAAAAAACCATAAATCAATGGGATTAAGATTGAATCCCGAGAAGAAGAGTAACCTTGCATGTTCACTAAATTTTTTTATTGCAGACATTTAACACGTGAACAAAAGGAACTTCGCTTTCAATTTGTTTCCCAAATTTTAATCCATGAACAAGATAACGATCCTACCCTGTTTCAAACGATTCTTTGGACGAATGAAGCTACGTTTACTACATCCGGAATGTTTAACCGACTCAATACGCATAGCTAGCAAGACAAAATCCCAGGAAATTTCAAGAGATTAAATACCAAGGGAGGTCTTCTCTTCATGTCTGGTGTGGTGTGCTTAACAATAGAATTGTCGGGCCAATATTCAATGAGGGATCCTTAGCTGGAGAAAGATATCTCAATCTTCTTGAAAACGATATTGAGCACATTTTAGAAGAATTGCCACTCGAAACGTATCTCAAGATAATTTGGCAACAAGACGGAGGTGCCGCCCCATGCTGTTCGGCAAGTTGTGCAGTATCTCAATCGCCGATACAATTAGTGGATTAGACGTTATGGCACTATTAAATGACCACCTAATAGTGCAGATATTACAATTTTGGACACTTTTTTATTGGGTCACTTAAAGAATGTCGTTTACCAAAATGGGAACACAAACACGAAAGAAATGAGAGAAATTGTAAATGAAATTACTTGTCTTAACCAAGAACCTCAAATAATATCGGCGAGCTTGGAAAGGCTAAGGAGGGATTATAGATCATGTTTCGAAAATAACGGGGGTCATACAGAACATTTAAAATATTAGTAATATTAAAATTTTTTGTTATAAGTGTTCTTATTTCCACCATATTTTACCTCGTATTGTATTTTAATTTTTTCTGTTTATTGTAATTTTGCTGCTTGGTTTAGAAATAGATATATCATAGCATATAATGTGCCGTTCTTCTGATAAAAACCTTATTACAAAACTACTCCAAAAAGTAATAAACGTATTTTTAAAATTCTTGACTTTGACAAATAAGCACCTGTGACCTGTGGCAGCCAGGTTTTTTCAGGTAAAACTATCCTTATAGTATCATGCAGTTTTTAGACAATTACAGCAGAACCGCAGTAAATAAACCCAGCAACTACTATATCACCGAATTTCTCGTGAAAATCTCTATCTATTGTTATAAAAATATACGGGGTATTACATTTAAAAATTAGTCATTCGAGCGTAAGCCCTGTTTTAAATAAATAACTGTACATAATATTATAAGAGAAAAAAATTCGTCGGCAAAATATTTCGATTGTATAGAAGTTTGTTGCTTGGCAATTTAGTAAATGACATTTTTGTAAAAAATGTCATGAACGAAATTGCCATAAAAGTAACAAACTTGAATAAAGCAAGAGAAATATTTTACATAATTTTATTTAATGATATTCGAAAAGACTATTACATAATAAAACAAGACAAATTTTAGCTATAAACACAGTGTTTATTGTCAGACTAGTCAGATTGACAATGGCTTTTTTCTTTAACCCAATAAAATTTTGTCGCTGTGAAACCATCTGTGTCTTATTTAAAGTTTAACACGAAGCGTTGAACTTTAAATAAGACACTTGGTAGTTAAAAAAAACTTAGCTTAAAACAGAAGACCTTTTTTCTTCACAATGATCCAAGAAGAGCACATTATTTGTAACTTATTTTGATGATATGTGCCAAATATCAGAATACAGGCAAGTGACGTCACTGACCCCATTGCAGCTCCATATTGTCAAAGTAGCGTATTGGCACGATTTTTAAATATTAAATTTTGAACTTGATATTTTTTAGCAAATATGAACCAGAATAAAAAAAAACAACTCTTACTGGGTCCTTAAACTCTACTACATAATATAAAATGAATTTTAAAACCTGTCAAATAGCCTATTACATAAATTTTTAAACAGTCCTTTTTAATACACAGGATAATCCATTAAAAAATCATAAAAGCAGGTAATTGTAATTTGTTAAATGAAAAAAAAAAAAAATATGGCCGAAAAACAATGACGTAATCACCCCCTATATGCCTTTTCTAAGAGCTCAATAAAACTGTCGTAACTTCAAGACACTAATTACCTATGTACACATGTGGCAATTACGTATAACATATATAGTTCTGTACAATCACAAAGACGTTTTACAGGTGGATTTACACTGGTTAAGATTTCTATTATCCAAGTTTCTAACAACTGTGCTGAATAGCAGGAGCAAGCAGCTGACAGAAATGGTGGAGCAGCGGCTGTATAATCCCACAGGATTAGCACCTGCTCGCGGTGTATATGTCTGGCTGATTAAACGCAACGGTGCATTGCGGTGGCGTATATGCGTTGTAGTTGTTCTCTCAAGTGAATTATTTCAATTTGTAGCGCCGATTCCAGCGGGATATCTTTATAGGATAATTGTAATATAGTACACTTACAACCTACCATAATGATATAACATTTTTATTTAATAATACAATGTAAAAATGTCTATAATAAGTATTTAAATTATTTTTTAATATAAAAGAACCATAACATCGGCCAACTTTTGTAGGGTTTTGTGGATCGCCTGTACTTCCGGCTTATTTTTTTGTCTGTTGGTTTGTTTGTCTTGACTGCCATATTTTTGTATTAATTATATTTTAATTGGTTATACAAAGGTATTATTAATCATTAATCACTGTCACAAAAAATAAAAATAAAAATACATTTAATAAATATATATTTTTTAATATACACTTGCGAGCACAGAAATCGGCTCACTGCATACTTTTGATTTTAAATAATTTTTTTAGAAATTTTTCGTCAGATCAAAACAAAAGACATATAAATTAAGAGATAATTTAAAATGCTTTGATATAGAAATAAATTTATCAAAAGTGCTTATTGCTTATATAGTGCAGAAAGCGAAAACAAAAGATATGCATATTAAGGGGCTGTTATCACGAAAATAAACAAACTTTTTACAGATTTAAGTTAGTCTTCACAACAGCTTAAACATAATTTATTTTTATAATTTCATCAGTGTCAAAATGTCTTAGTACACCACACCAGAAAAAGCCGCAAAACTATTTTTTTTAAACAAAAATGAACTTAACCAACGAGCTGTTGCTCGACAACTGAAAATGACAGGTTAAGCGGTTTGAAGGGTCCGCGAACGTTATAAGGAGACCTGATCCTTCCATGGGCGACCAGAAAAAGGCAGAAAGTAATGTACAATGGAGCTTGATTGCTTTATTGTTTGAAAGTGGACAATAAGGCAGAGACTGCAGGAAAGAACCTAACCCCTAAAATTCCCGACACTGGTCTAAAACTAACCTACATTTAGCACTGGATCATACAAATTGGACATTGTAGTAGTGAGGGTTTTTTTTCTGTTCTCCGATGCGACCAAGATATGTATCTATGAAAGCAACCGAATAAAGAAAGTTTACCGGAGAACAGAAAAGCAATTTATAGAGTAATGCACTGAAAAGCGACAATTCATGCATGATCTGGGGTGCAATTTCTGTGGAAGCATGAACGGGCCATGTGTTCACCGCCAGACGTGGCCGTGCTTACGAGGAAGAAGTTTTAACAAGTGCTTAAAAAGATTTTAGCAGTTCATGTGGGATCTTAAGTCGATTACGTTGGACACAATTTTACTTTTATGCATACCAATGCAACCACAGAAGTTGGTTTTCAAGTTATGGAGCGGCCGGTACACAATCTCGATCTAAACCTGATTGATAATTATGGGATGAGCTAAAACGAAGAATCCAAGCTAGGATTTGTGCTCCAATGTTGATGCCAGAGCTTATTATTGCGGCGGAAGAAGAGTGGCTTTACATATCACCAGAAACAATATAAAAATTAATTGAGTTTATGCCTAATTTTATGTAAGATGTTATTAGAGCAAGAGGAGGTTATACCCATTATTAATAATTTTATGTTGTTATTGTTATCATCTTAGTTGATTCTCGGGGAAGCATGTTTCTTGTAGTAATAAAATGATAATTTGTTTCATTCATTTGATTTCATAATTTTTAGCTTAATATTAAAGAAATTTTAATAAAATTATATCTATGTCAAAGCATATTAAATTATCTTTCTCACTGTTTAGGTTTTGTTTAAATCTGACAGATAAGTTTTACCAAAAATACATTTAAGAGTTAAATTGTGCAGTTGGCCGATTTCAATGCACGTAAGTCTATTTTTTTAATACTATGGTTAAGACTTTTTTTTTAAATCTTATTAAATAAAATATTATTTAAAGGGATCATCTATAAAATGCAGGGTTTTCAAACAAATGATTTTTTTGTTATTAAGATAATTAAAAAAAAATATTTTCGATAATCAGTTGTGCATGTGGAATAACATAATAAAAAACACTCGTCACGTGACTGCTATTACGTTAACAAATTTAACAAATGGATTATAAAAAGTATGTGGTAGAAATAAAAAAGTAAAAAAAATATATTACTGACCTATTTAAAATTTAATTTGAAGCTTTTTTACCAAACATAAAATATATAAATATTTTAGAAATTTTAATTTTTCCGGAATTTTTCCTTTTCTGTTGCTAAAAACCACCTTATTAGCACCTATTAAAAGATTTTAAGTAAAAGCAAATACATTCTTATTTATTAATGACATATAAAAATTATTGTAGATGTGATGCCATACTTGTCTCATTGTCCTATAAAGCATATACTTGGTAGGAGTCCTTAAAATACGTTGTTGTTTAACTTAAACAAGACTTAACAAAACCAAGCATTTTAGACAATTCCATATATTAAAGAAATTTTCTAAAAGATTCGCACAATCACAAACAAATATAATATTAAAACAGCAATTAAAGGAGCATTACATTACAGCAACCCGTTCAGTTCATCACCACATCGGGCATGGTAGCGAATGCTTGCGTTTGAATCCTTGGTTCACGACTGATCCACCATGTGTCTTCACAGTGTCGTCGAAAATGTCAGATATGGAGGTCGCTTATGCATTTCTGCTAGGACACTACTGCGTCATTTTTTTTTAATTTGTTAAGATAATCATTATGACAAGGATCCCAAAGATTTGCTTTTTCTTTATATTTGTCAATAATAAGCAGGGTTTTCGACCCCACTGCATCTTAATTCACACAAAATGTAAAACCTTAGAAATTTTTTTTTATTTAAATAATAAAATAAGATAAAACCCGACTTTTCCATAGGCTCGCAATGAACAAACTGGTTGACTAATTGTCCAGCGCCAAACACTTTCAAGGGATTCGCAAAAAACCAACAACCCGATGGAGCAGCCTCAAGCGCGAGCAGCTCGCCGCGAACGGCTCTGCTCCCTGTATTCACTGCGTGTAATGCTCGATGTGTAACATGTTACATTACGACGTTTAGTTACAATTTAGTCACCGCCTTAAGGAGTATTCTTATCAAGACTAGACCAAACAACAATATTTTAAATAAAGACTGTATCTACAAATTATTTATGATTATGTTGACTCAAATTGTAAATAAAAACGCGAAAAAAATACGGAACGAGGTGAAACGTCAAGGTCGGAGATTTTAGTTTTCTCGACATCCTGTAATAATGTTGCAACGCCATATTTTTATGAAAAAAAATGTCAATTTAAGTAAAGTTAGGATTATGCAGAAAAATTAAGTTAGGTTAAAATAAGTTAAAGTAAGACAAGAAAAGATACACATTATGTGATCAAATGGTTTCAATTATACACCCAAATTAAAAATTAAGTTAAGTTAAGCTAAGTTAGGAAGATAACCAACTTTTATTTTTTTTAACTTATTAATATTTTTTACCTTGTGTGCCGATTTCTGCGCCGATTGTTAATTTTAACACATAGAATGAAATAAACGGATTTAAACTTACAACATAACCTCATTAATTTTGAAGAACAGGATTAATTTTTTAACAGTTTTTTAATAATATCTGATACTAAAATAGAACTGGATGTTATCAATGAAAATCAGTTAATTGAATTGGTTCGTCAGTTTACTTTTTTATATTCAATAGATAATATTTTTATTATTTTTAAATTGATTTGCATGTTTTTACACAAATATCTTAATTTTTATTCTAAATTTTGGTAACTTAACTTATTTTTTCTGCATAATCTTACCTTAACTGCAATTTTTAATTAATTTCATATTTGACAGATGTCCCATTTCAAAAATGACATTTCTGAGATTTGTTATTTTTAACAGATATAATTTTTAATTAATGTAATTTCTTAAATGCCATATTTAGCAGATGTTAGCTTATACTATTTTTAAAAGATATATTTTTAATCAGGAGTCATTTTAAATAGCAATTCTTACCGTCATTATTTATTCAACCTTGTTAGGAAAATATGTAAGATTTAAATTTAACCAATTTTTTTCCTCGAAATGTTTTAATTTTTAATAAATATACGAAAGATAAACCTGTAATGATTTTAAACATATTTTTTGGTTCAAAGATTTACGTTATTCTTGAAGGTTATTTTTCATTAAAAATTCTGCCTAACTATTCCTTATACTGGATATGGTTAAAGAATTTACGATAAAAAATTACCGCTAATTTACTATGTGTGCCAAAACACACTCTTTAATCAGTATATAACTGAATTTCAACGCCACTGCAGTTGAGAAATTTAACTAGTCTAACTAGACATGCAATAAGTTATAGTTTCCCATCAGCAACCAAAGTAAGTAAGTAGCTCTTACTTAACTAAAAGCATCTATTTCCGTGCATGCAGCAGAAAATAATAACAATAATTTTCAATTTATTTGAAAGGGGGCAAATCGCGATCATTTATCTAAAAAACTGAAAATGTGGAACGTTCCCAGCGGCAGAAACATGGCGAGAAAATAAATCACGATCTTATAAACATATTTTTAAAATATATTCACTGGCTCGGCAGTATATGGGAAACTCCGAGTTTTGCATTAGTCAGATTGCTCGCGATCCGTCTGCCAGATAATGGCCATCATTTTTAAGAGGGTTGGATCCGAACGAACGCCATCATTTGTAAGGGATGACGTGTTGCTATTTATCCCGTTGACAAAGCGGTGGTGCTCGGGTGGAAGTGCACGGCCGCCACCGCTAATGTAAGGCTTTTGTCGTCTGGATTTATCCAATATTTAGATTTGGGGTTATAAAACTTTTTGCCCTTTAAATGGATGATTTTATTTTATGGTCCTTTGAATATCAAATTTTAGTTCTGTTGCAAAGAAATATAAAAAAATTCAGTACTGAGCGTATAATATCGGCTCGTGTTTTGTATTTCCAGCTGTCTGTAGGGGTGTTTAATAGTTTGTCTGTTGATTTGTCTAAAGTCTGAAGAGGATTTCCCTTCAGACTGCCTTTTATAATAGAAGAAATAATATTTCTTAGAGGAATATTACTTCTTTTATTATAAACGGCTATATATGCATGCAAAGCTGCGAACAAGACAAAAAATTGGCTCCCCATATTTGCTGCCATTTGTGTCAACTGCCCTTCTAATTGGCTAAATGAAAGAGGTCGTTCAATGCCATTTGCTGTACCTCTGGTCCAAAGAAAACCCATACCAAATTGTCATTTCCGTTTAAGGAAACAGGCAGAAAGTGATGCACAAGGAAGCTTAATGACCGTTTTTGAAGGTCCGAAAAACTTGACCATGGTAACTTAATGTTTTTGGGGTCGCTGAATCTGGATCCGGGCTCAGTTTGACCCCATCAGGTTAGGGTCAAGGGCACCTTTGATCAGTGTATACTTATGTCGTTGAGGTCGCTGAATAGGAATATGTGTTTAGTTTTATCCCATCGGGTCCTGATAAAAAAATATTTTAGGGTTAAATTTGCAAAATTACGAAGCCCGACAAAAAAACACGAATGTCCGAAAGACTTGACTATAGTATTTTTATGGCTTTGGGGTCGCTGAATCCGAATCCGGGGAGAATTTGACCCCATCAGGTCAAAGTTGAGGGAATTTTAAGGTCACATCTGCAAAATTAACCGCAATTAAATTTGAAAAATGTAGACCTATGTTTTTGAGGAAGCTGAATACAAATCCGTGGTCAGTTTGACCTCATCAAATTTGGTTGCAATTTGACCTCAAAATAAGCTCGATCCTGACCTGACGGGTCAACTGATCCTGGATTTGGATTCAGCGACCCCAAAAACATAAAGATGCCATGGTCAAGTCTTTCAGACATTCAATTTTTTTGTAGGGCATTTTAAGGTTAATTCGCAACCAAATTTGTTGAGGTCAAACTGACCACAGATTCGTATTCAGCGACTTCAAAAACATAAGTATACACTGTTCAAATTTGGTTGGGAATAATTTAGCAGATTTGACCTTAAAATGCCCTTGACCCTGACCTGATGGGGTCAAGGGGTATTGGAGCAGTTGTCAGATGAGAAGAGGATATGTTTCTATGGCAGCGATCGAAGAACGAAATTTTACCGGAGACTAGCGAGCGAATTTTAGAGTGCTGCCTAATAAAGACAATATTACTTTTTTGCATGATAATCCAAGGCCCCACAATACTAGAATTGTCCAAGATTACATTACAGAAGTCGCTTTGTAAGTTATGAAGTAGCCGGCATATAGTCCCGATCTAAACCCGATTAAACATTTATAGGATGAACTGAAACAAAGAATCCGAGGTAGGATTTGTGCCTCAACGTCGATCCCAGAGCTTATTATTGCGGTAGAGGAAGAGTGGCTTGACTTGTCACAAGAAACAATATCAACTTTAATTAGTTCTATGTCTAATCGGGCGTCTTCATTTTACTAATGCAAGAGGAGGTTATTATTAATAAATAATTTAATGTTGTTATGAGGGTTGAGATGATTAAAACAAATTAATTAAAATCACGATTAGAATTATGAATTTAATCAGTATATATATTTTTTAAATGTTAAATGTTATATATTATTAAATTATAATAATTAAAAAGAACAGCTTGTTATTACAAAAATAAAACTTAAGAAAATAAAACTAAAAAACCTTTTTAATACAAAAAATACTTAATTTAAACAAAAAGAAAAATATGTAAAAAAATCTAAGGGTTATAATGCCTAAATTAAATACTAGTTTAGATGCTTTGTCATTGCCAAATCTGTTTCTTATATATGAATGTATAAGTCCATAGGTAGAAAATATCTTTTCGACATTATCAACCAACCACAGGCACACAAAACAGAAATCACTATAGGGAGTACTTGCTCAATTTCTGAAACAACTTCTTAAGATCTCCACCATTGTATTGCTGTTACTTTTTTGATTATTTCCTCTAAAGACAAAGATTTCCATATTTACTGCTTTAAATAAAAATGCACGTTTTTGTTGCAGTGCTATGGAAATTGGTTTTAGCAACTGTAAAACATTCTTTGAATACAGATGTCTGAAACATTTTTAAAAATCACTGGAGCAATTTGATCTTTATGCTCTTTACATATTAATAACAGTTTTGGCCACTTATTTACATAGATTTCAAGACAATCTGAAAGTGTATTCCATCGAACCTCCTGAGGTAAGATCAATTTCTTTCCCCTTTTTTCTTTATACCAAGCATTTGGCGAATGGGTATTTCTAAAGTATTTTACAATACGTACTATATAACACTAAAATCTTGGACTTCCATTGTCTTTATTTGTTTATTGATACACAACGTTTCGGTTAGCGATGTATCTCCAAGCGGTTTTCAAGTGCTTACTAAGTTTTGCTTCGTATCTGTACTATTCCTGTCTTAAAATATTTGCTTGCTTAACAAAACAAAGAATAAGCAGTTAAAAATATTTAAAATATTTATAAAAGCTGGTATATTAAAAAAAATCAAAATAATTATAATTATTTTTTAAATTATCGATTTTGATGATTTATTTTTTAAATCATGATTTTTACCAACCCTGGTTGTTTTTGTTATCATCTTAGTTGATTCTTAAGTAACCATGTTTCATAATTTTTAGCTTAACATTAAAGGAATTTTAACAAACTTATACCCATGTCGAGGTATATTAAATCATTATACAAACCGTATAAATTTTGTTTTGATGTGACGAATAATTTCTAAAAAAATACCTTTAAGTCAAATGTGGTAGTGGGCCGATTTCTACGCGTAAATTTATTATTATTTTTAAATTTCCTTTAATATTTTTTATCTCAATGATACTAAAAAAAGTAAAGGCAGCTCAATGTAAAAATAATATGCTAATAAGTAAAAAAAGGATAATAAAAACATTATTAATCTAAAATCTCCATTGCTGGTCTATTAGTGCGCGCAATTTATTTGTTGCTAGATCAGGTTGTTTAAAATTTAATAAAATATTTTTTGTAAAAAAACCCATAAACGTTTTTTCGCTATTCATACGTAAAATATAGGATTGCGTGCAAAGAAAAGTCCGTTAAGTATTTTATTTCTAGGTCGTCACCTTTCTTTTCTGCTAAAAAAACTGGCGAATAGCCACAGAAAAAAACATTTCACAAACAATACTGTTTTATTTGACGTGACTTCAAAGCTCTTGCATTTTCTATCTGTTACGATAAAATTTATCTTAAACGTGCTTTTAATCTACCTAAAATTGTAGGTAAAAATGCATTTATTAATTTTCTCTTTTTGGAAAAAATATGAAACAGCCCTCTTGTGTATTTTTTTTGAGGATCTGAAAAAATATTTGTTAAATTTTTGTAAGGAAAACCTGTTTGTAATTGGGGCCAAATAAAACTGGCATAACTTAAGAAAATTATTTAAATTGGCTCAAGAGATACGAGATAAAATTTACATTTTTATAAAAAAAGTAGCATTTTTCAAATTTACTTAAACCAATTTCCATAATAAAGTTAACAATTGGTTTAAGATTGCTTCACAGTCGCTAAGCGATTGTAAATCGTCAGTTATATTTTTCAGGTCATTCAAGTATTTGATGACATTATCAATTTGCAAAAATATAGTTTTTACCACTTTTATTTTCCTCTGGCACAATATTTTTCCTATTTACCCACTAAATCAAAAGGTTTTGCGTATGCGAAACTTTAAGTATTATAACCAAGGAAGTTTAAAGGTGTATGGAAGCCCAATGCTATGGCCCATTTGATCAAAAAATGTCCAGTATGAAATTAACTGTCAGAGTTGGCCCCGCCGATTCTGCGCAATGACAAAATTCCACGAAATAATTTAATGTGTTCCCTCCGTACTCACTGATAAATCAGTGCGTAGTTAGGCAACACATTATACTTTTATGAGAGCCGTAATACCGTTTTTGGTAAAAGGGCGCGCGCGGCGCGTATGAACCGTCGTCGTCTTATAATTCGTCATTTTCGTTGTGGTTTGTGCCCTTTGCGCCGTATTAGTTTCGATTGTTTTGCTTTGTCTGAGTACCTATATTTTTGTGGTTGCAGAAGTTTTTGGATTGCTAAAACCGTATTTTAGTGATTAGTGTTTATTAAATTGAGACTATAATTTTGTGTTTATTGTTTGTTACTTTTAATATCGTAACAAAATGATTAGAGGTTGTATGGTTTTGTCTTGCAAATCCAAGGGTAACATACCCGGATCTTTACTTTAGGTAGTATTTTTATATTTAAATTGGTTCTTCTTATGAGAAGAAACGTTAGATAACCAAATAAATAATATATCAATTATGAATAATAGAATAATAAAAATTTCATAGGGAAATAGCTGAGAAAAGACAGCAATCTTAACTATCTTTAGATGATTTCCACAATGTTTGTGTATTTCTGCATTTTAAAGAAATAAGGTTTACATTTGGGTACTTTTATTTTATTTAATAATTTAGTACATTCTTTAAATGATCAAAATTATTAATTACTGGGCAGCGGGAATTTTTAAATATATGCAGGTCCTCTAATTGAAAAGAAAGTACAACTTTATGTTAAAAGTTCTTTTGCTTTTTCTGTATTTGTTTAAAAAAAATTTAGATTTTTGGTTTCTTAAACTTACATTATCAACTTTTAAGCTCGACATACTGTAGACACATAAATTAACGGATACTGTTACAATGGATACCTAGGGACCAAAGGTTACTAAACATTTTTAACCACTGTTATTCTGTCCCCATGAATGTTTGTTATTAGTGAAAAGTATATGCCTAAAAAGCAGTTATAAAAATTTTCACTTTTAATGTACAACCAGAATCTTAGGATTAGATTAAACTCATTTACACTATCTTGCCCTTCTTTTATCACAAAATTGGTGATAAGTACATGAAATATCATACAATGTTTAACATTTATTTTAAAAAATCGTGTTTTTATTTATTTAGAAAGATTTTTGGTAAAAATGCAAAACTCACAAAAATATCGACCATTTAAATAGAAGGCTGTAAAGTGACGCCATCTATTCTTTCCATATTATATCATATGATATAAAATCCAATATTACACAATAATTATAAGTATTCTATGGTAGTATCGTTTAATAACCAACAATTTTGTGCAAAAAAAAAAAAAAAAACAGTAAATGCTTGAATTTGACATTTGATGATGTCAACTTTATAGATAGTAACAAAGAATTATGGAAGTCCGGCTCTAACCTACTATTCATTGCGCAAACTTCGTGGGGCCAATCCCCCTATTCCCGCTGCCCTGCACGCCTGTCTTACAGTATTGGCCTTCCATACACCTTTAAACTTCCTTGATTATAACCATTACAAAAACTTACGATTCAAGAAGAAACTAACCAGATCTAACCAGAACTAACTTTCATAATATTGCCGGATGACTCTAAATAAATAGGGCTACATTCGTACATAAATAAATTTTATTTATTTTATTAAAGACATTTGTAAGGCCCCAACAGGCGAAAGGCTTTGTTTGTTTTTCTTTTGTTGGAATTAATCTATGACAAAAATACACAAAACGACGCGACGTCGTAAACGCCTAACTCCGCCACTGCCCATTAAAAAATAGTAATTTTATTTTGGATTTATTTGGTTTGGAATTACTTTATGGCAAAAATACACCAAACGACCATTTTACCTGAAAAACAAAATGGAGAAATCCACAAACATGGTTCTATTTAGTTCTCGTTAGATGACCAAGCATTTATTTTTCGTCAAATTAAAGTAGAATGTTCTTAGTGGCGTCCAAAAATTTTAGTTACTTATCGTATTTTTAATTTATTTTAAAGTTAATTGTTTTAAAAAAGCTTTGGACAACCTTGCTTTTAAAATAATCATATTTTTAAGCAGTTTTAAAACTAAATATTTTTAAATTTATTATATTTAGCAGTCGGATACTTAAAATAAAAGTTTAAACTTTAACGAAAATTTCCTTTTTACCTATTGTTTTGTACTAAAGCAGAACATAAGAGTAAACAACTAAACAACAAAACCTACTAACGATAAACAAACCTATTTGTGCCGTCCACTTGGGCATGAAATGACACAGGTCTGTGTAAACATCGCCGATTTGTTTAAGGTAAGGGATTGTTTAAGTATTTTCCTTTGATAATTTAATAGTTGAGAAAATTTGAATTTATTAGGTTAGGGGGACGGTAAATATTTTTTAATTAGACTTTTAATCTAGTTTCATTGCAAGGATAATATAACAAATAAAGTTTTAAGCTTAGGCGTGCTTTCTAGATGTACTTAACGTAGGTGTGTTATTATTTTTATACACAGAGAAAAAAGTTTAGTCTTTATGACCATTACATATATTTTTAGTTGGGTTAAAGATTTCGTATTAGATAACTTTTTAATTCAAAAAATAATTAAATATACAGGGTGTCCCAAAAGGTGTGGTCCAAAGTTTGGGATCATGTAGATTGGATCAAAATAAGGTCACAACTTCATATAACTTTTTGCTCTATGCCCCTTCTTTACCGAGCTATAAGCTCTTAAAAGTAACAATTGAAAATCGATTTTTTATTAATAAATTTTGAACGGCTTATACGATCTTGAATTTTTTTTGTTGATTAATTCTAGCTAATAACTGTCTTGCATTAACTGCTATAAACATGCCCTGAAACCATCAAAGATACCAGGTCCGGACTATCAAATTTGTAAAAACTTCAAAATTTTGCAGTGTTGTATTTAACTTTTGACCTTACTGGTAGATTCCTGAGTTTTCTATGGAAAAAGGTATACTTTATCTTTATTAATAGGGCTAGCGGTTTTTGCGTAAAATGCATTTAAAATCATTAAGGTATACTCGAGGGCTCTCGATAAGATATACCCTGGGGCTCTCAATAAGCTGTACCTAAGGACTCCCTATGAATCTTATGTCAAAATCTACTACCAGAAGTCAATTTTCAGCTCAAAATTACAAATTAAAAGTTAAAAAAAAAACTTAATTTATTTTAACAAAAAAATAAAAACAAAAAAACCATGCAGCAAAGTAGAAACTTTATGATTAGAAAGAATTATGTTTTATTGCGCTGCAATAAGGAATAATCCTAACATGTTGTTTCAGGTTTAAAGAGCATGTCTTAGTAAATTTAAAAATGTGTAGCTGTACAGGGATTTGTACAAAACATTTTTTGAACTAATAATTATAAATAGTTTTGTTTATAGTACCCTTTTTATGAAACAACTGGAGAAGTGTAGCGGGATGAGGGTAGGCAAATAAAACCACTATTGTATAATTATCCCAACGTTTCGTGGCTGGATTGCCACTTTATCAAGGGCCTATAATTAGAAAAGACACATAAAAGACTGGTATGTGAACCTAATATCTTTAACATCAAAAAGCACTATGCTTTAATGCTTCAAACTTTTTTAAATTACTTTTCTTAAAAATCACCATATGGAAAATTAACACAATGGAACAACATCAAAAATCACTGGTTCTAACCGATAGGTCATTGGTTGACGAAGCAGTTTTTAATACTTTCAAACAAGAAAATATACACGCTTACAACAGACATTTTGCGTTTATAAAGAAAAATAATTTAAAAAAGTTTGAAGCATTAAAGCATAAAAATTCTGACTACCTACCCTCAGTGGGTGAAACTTTTATACAATTTTACGGATTTACAACTTCCAAATGAGGTACAATTGATTTTGTCACTGGACCAAAATATGGCATTCCCTTTACATAAAAGGAAATACCTGTACCCACCATTATAAAAGATAAGAATACTGATATCTTCATTAAATTTAAGAGGACTTGTTGTTTTTTAAATGTTTTAAGAGCCAAACTACCAACACTATTTCCAACTTCTATAATAATGTAACCGTTAGTAACCGACATGTAGGCATGATCAAAGAATACCAACATACAAAAAGATATTTAAAAGAACACCCCGAGTTAATAGTCATGAAGTCAAAAAGGTAACTCAACAGTCCTAATGTGGAAAAATGAGTATATAGATGCAATGAACACCTTATTACTGGATAGAACTACGTACCAAGAACTGTCAAAAGATCCTACAAGAAATTTCAACAAAGCCAATAAATTAATAGATCAACTGAGAGAAACAAATGCTATTACAACAATGGAATCAAAGAAACTTAAGAAGCATAATTCCGTTCCTCCACGTATTTACGGAATGAGAAAACTCACAAACCAGGAGTGAAGTTGCGTCCAGTAGTAAGTTGCATTAACTCACCTAGTTATGAATAGCTGTTCTTATTCACAATATACATATTAGTAACCTCAACTTTTAAATTTAATTTAAAAAACTCTTATGAATTTGTAACATTTTCAAAACCATTGTTTTGCCACAAGATCATGTATTAATATCCTTAGATGAATATCGTTATTTACAAATATTCCTAACATGTTAGTATCAAACATAATTGTAAAAAATGGGTTTATATAAGTGCTTATACGGATATTCTTCCAAGGAGTTGTTCATGCGTATGTTGAGTTTTTTGACTCTAGTTACTTTTATTAATAGTAAATTCTATGCTCAAATTGAGGGTAGTCTATGGGAAACCCAGCTAGCCCAGTCATTGCAAATTTGAATGAATGATTTAAGAGTTTTCAGCTGTCTTACCGTTTGACATGGGGTTTTAAAACTATATGTTGATGACACCTTGGCATCTGTTCCTCGAGACAGTCTTCATGACATTCTACCATTTTTTAACAATACCATCCGAAACTACAGTTTACAATGGAGACTGAAGTGGAGGGTAGGATTCCATTCTTAGATATTACAGTGCATAGGAAAAAAGACGGTCATATTCTGACTAACTGGTATGTTAAACCTACTAGTTCAGGTAGAGTCTTAAATTTTCATTCTAACCATCCAACATCCCCAAAAGGTAGCAACGGTAACTAATCTACTATATCGGTCCTGTGCCCTGTCGCATGAGACTTTTATGATCAGGAATATAATTTTAATCAAAGAAATTCTACAGAACAATAATTATCCATAGGTGAATAGAATAATAATCCGTTATAAAAAAAAAGTATCATCAAACAACTCCAATAATGTTCACGAAGATAAACAATATTTTAAATTTCCATTTATACCTACTCTATCCAACAAAATTAATAACCTCTTCAAGGACAGTAATTGCCAACTAGTTTTTTATAACGTTAAACCGTGAACAATTTGTTTACTAAATTAAAAGACAAACTTCCTGACGAATATCTGTCCTATGTGGTATATGGTATACCTTGCAAAGGATGTGAAAACACCTACTACATAGGTCAAACAAGACAATACTTACGAGAACGCATCAAACAACATATGAATGACTGCCGGAAACAGGATAAAGCCGAGGTTACTGCTCTAAGCCTTCACCATAAAAATACAGGGCATGAGTTCGATTTTAATAACGTAATTATTTTTGACAGAGAACACAATTATTTAAAGCGTAATATCGGTGAAATGATATATATTAAATTGAACAATTCAATAAATTTTAGGACTGATACCAATGATTTGGGTGTTTCGTATTCTGCGATTTTAAATAAATATAGAGCACAATTTCAACAAAGCTTAATTAAGAGAACATCTACATGATTATAAAGTATTTGTTGACTTTCGTTTTTTTTGTGTATAAGCTTACTTTTTATTACATGTACATATAGGAATGTTAGTGGATGCAACATGCAACTGCCAAACTTTGTGAGGTGCCTTGGGAAAAGTTTTGTAAAACAACTGTCGATACCTTTATTATAAACCAACTTTAGAGAAGTTCCCATTGAAAGCTGTTAAAACTGTTTATTTTTAAAAAACTTATTTTTGACAAAAATTTTTGTGCAGCTAGTGTGGTTTTTCCTCATAATATGGAACTTTCTTATTTTTCAGAATTGAATATTAATTTGTTTAAAGGCATAAGGACCTCGTAGAGTATTGGTAGGTGTATCTAATTATTAATTTTAATTTTGTAACTGTGGTTTTTTAAATTTTAATTTTATGTGATGTTGATTTTTGTGTTGACGTTTTGGCATAAGGACGGGGCTTTGCCCTGTCGTATTGGTCTTTGAAATTCAGCTCTGCCAATTGTTCTTAAAGTATTTATTTTTTTTTTTGTTTTATATTTAATATATTTTAAGAAAATTATTTATGGGTGCCCTAGCTCTGGGGATACGATTATAAGTCCCAAAGCCAGAGGTCCCGAGTTCGAATCCTAATAAATGTTTATACTAATTTTTTTAATTTTTTTAATTTTTTTTTCTTGGTTTGTTCTTGTCTAGTCGTGTAAAGTTTTTTATAAGAAAAACAGAATGTATATATTTTGTTTTTCGAAAGTTTTATGATTTTGAATAATTTAACTTAAAAAATCTTTTTATTGCTGATTTTCATGGATATGGGTGACTTAGGGTTGTTCTTCCGGCCTTTTTGCCTCATAATATGTTTTAGTGCTTTTTGATGTTAAAGATATTAGGTTAACATACCAGTCTTTTAATGTGTCTTTTTCTAATTATAAGCCCTTGATAAAGTGGCAATCCAGCCACGAAACGTTGGGATAATTATACAATAGTGGTTTTATTTGCCTACCCTCATCCCGCTACACTTCTTCAGTTGTAATAATTATAAAGTTTCTACTTTGCTGTATGATTTTTTTGTTTTTATTATTATTATTATTTTTAATAAAATAAGTTTTTTTTAACTTTTATTTTAAAATTTTCAGCTAAAAAACTTCTGGTAGTAGATTTTGACATAAGATTCATAGGGAGTCCTTAAGAACACCTTATTGAGAGTCCCAGGGTATACCTTATCGGGAGCCCTCGGGTATACCTTAATGATTTTAAATGCATTTTACTCGAAAACCGCTAGTCCTATCAATAAAGATAAAGTATACCTTTTTTGCATAGAAAACTCAGGGGAATCTACTAGTAAGGTCAAAATGTTAAATATGGCAACACTTCAAAAATTTTGAAGTTTTTTACAAATTTGATAGTCCGGACCTGGTATCTTTGATGGTTTCGAGGCATGTTTATAGCAGTTAATGCAAGACAGTTATTAGCTAGAATTAATTAACAAAAAAAATTCCAGGTCGTACAAGCCGTTCAAAAGTTATTAATAAAAAATCGATTTTCAATTGTTACCTTTAAGAGCTAATAGCTCGGTAAAAAAGGAGCATAGAGCAAAAAGTTATATGAAGTTATTACCTTATTTTGATCCAATCTACATGATCCCAAACTTTGGACCATACCTTTTGGGACACCCTGTATAAGAAGGGCAGTATTAACGTTAAGAGAAATTAAATTTTAGCATTACAATAATGTATTTAAGATCAAAATCACTTAAAGTCCCCATACCGTGTATCCAGTCTTAAGATAAGTTTAAGGGGCCGTGTGTCCGCCATATTAAATCCGCCAGTTTGGATTTTTATATTTTTATTTTTAACTTTATGTTTGTGATCGAAAATCCCCCAGTGACTTTTTTTGTAGAAGTTCAAACATTACAGTGCGATAATAGTAACCTAAGCGGTACCTGAGAAATCCCAAAATGAAAGCGGTTTTTTTTTTGTAGAGATTAGTGTATAATTACTAGGGACGGACATCGATAAAAAACCATTACAATTTCGAGCTTAAAATGATATAGAATATACCAAATAAAAATGAAATAAATAATTCAACTTCCTTTCGTATTTATGGTTTTCATTTTGGTATTTTTATTCGGTGTGATTTCTTGTAAAACAATACAAAAGTCGTGGCAATAGCAAAAAATTTATAAGAGTTTTTGCAACAACAAAAGAATTAAATTATGATATTTTATAATACTTGTATATAAATTATATGAAATAAATTAAAATTAAAATAGACTTTTTCCTCTATGTAAATTTACAAATATTTAATTGCACCTCTATTAGGGTTCATATTTATACAATTAACCCCACAAAGAGAGTTTGTTGGTGGAAATGCAATTCTCCAAGTGCAGTACGAAAACTCTCCGGGCCAATTTGTTGTGAACTCGTAAAAACCAGTGCCGTTACATAGGGTAAATTACAGGGTAAATCATATTATATTTGTGCCAAAATAATTTTTTATATTTAAACAGGTGTAAGTCGCTTACAGGCAAATAAATAATGAGTGCAAGTAAAAAAAAATAAAGTTGAAGTGTCTCCTTCAATATTCAACTTTTTAATTTGAAAGTGAAGGAGGTGTTTTTTATTTTGACAGTCCACGAAGGCTGTGGCCCAAGCACTAACGTACCGTGAGTGTTATTAAGTGTGGTGAGAGGGATTTTGTTTACAGGGGACGTATTATACTGGCCAACTACTCTGAGCAGAAGCCGTGAAAATACCTGCCGAAGAGCGACAGATCCCCTACAGCACGTCGGTAGGCAAGAGGACGAAGCTTTTCTGTGAGCGTGGGATTATTTATAAGACGAACAGCTTCTCTGAATAAGTTGTAGGAGCCATTCCACAGACATAAGAACAACATTTTAAAAAAGGTCTAATTTGGAATACATTCAGAGTATACAGATTGGAAGAAAACAAATACTTTCTGGCTCGAAAAAAAAATCCAAGCTTTTTTGAAGCTGCTGAGGCTATGGATGTAATGTGTTAGTGCCAGTTGGGGTTATTCTTAAAAATAACGCCGACAAGAATAAATGACTATTTGTTTTATATATGTAACGGATGAGCATTGGTAGACTTTTTTCGCGACAGAGAACCTACCTGTGTTTTGGAGGCATTAAACTGATCTAGATTTTTGGCGCCCCAATCCAAGATGAGTTTAAGGTTTTGTGAGAGAGACATCCGCATTGAGCTACGCTTGGTTTTCAAATCAGGCTTATTGACTGGCTTTAGAAATTGGTGCAGTTGGAGTTTGGTGCAAAATTTGTAATTCTGAATTTATTTGTACAAAACTATATCAAATTGAGCGCCATGTTAAAGGTCCACGACATTTAGAAAATATGCATCCGGGGCCATCCAAATCTACAAAACGAGAATATTATGTATTAAACGCAGACTTCTGCATGGATTTGGGTAAAGCTTTCATTGCAGCTGTTATTCTTCTTCAAAAGCATAAATTATCGGTCCACGAGGACATTTTTGGAAAAAACACTACCACGAATCAACTTTGCATAAAACTATCTTGATAAGGTCTATTTAAAAACTATGGACAAAATACGACACAATCTGGAAGGAAAAAAGTTATGGTTTAGTGTCGATGAAACCACTGATATCAAGGAAAGATATGTTGCTAATATTATAGTTCACCTTTATGTCACGAACCTGAAAACTCATATTTAAATAACAGTAAATTTCTTTCTAAAACCATTAGTGAGACAATAACGAAATCTGCAGCAGAAAGTATTACTGCATTACTGTCAGTCACTTGTATTCAGAAAAGTGGCGTTTTGTTTCTTTCGGATAGTGCTGCATATATGCTGAATGCAGGACGACAGTTAAAAGAACATTTTCCCAAATTGCTGAATTTGACATGGCTCATGCTATTACGGGAATTTTAACCCAAATTTAATACCAGAATTTTATAACGCCAATTTATAACAGGCAAATGTTACGCCCCACTTGGGCAAAAATAATAATTATTATCTAATAAATTAGTTAATAGACAATTATCTAAGGAAGTGCTCGGGTAGCTTAAAATAAAAAATAATTAACTTAATCATTCATTGGCCAAAGATGGTTACAATAAATACCACAGTGCATGAGGTCTACACAAAGGGAGGGATTCTTGACGGGGGGATTGTCAATAAAAGTCAAAATATAAATATACTAGTTAATGCTTTATTACAAAAATAATAAAATAATTTAACAAATTCCTACCAAATTGGTGGATGCGCCTTTTAAACCAAACTTTAATAAGATTTTAAATTATTGAAAACTATATAAAAAAAAAGTAAACTAAATTTTTTATTGTATAAAAATTTTAATTTTTAAATTTTAAAAAATAAAAATTAATAAATTGTCAGCAATATAACTCTATATATAACAAAAGTCGTAAGATTACAACTTTTACAGAAAAACCCTAGTATGTTACCCACCCATACGTAAGGCCATGTTGCATTTAAAAATTTTCCCCTAGGCACTTACAAATTAAAAAAATAATAAAATGAAGCAGAATGACGTTATGGACGTTACAGCAAAATATCTGAGAGCCCCTAAGGCTTAAACAAAAAATATATCCGGTCAAAAGGGGTTTAAAAAAAACAAGTGCCAGTAATTTACTAATAATCAATTATCAAATGGGAATATTTATAATTAAACCGTATAAGATTATTACCAAATGATTAGCAATAAATCTTTTACCTCCTACCAAGATTGATATACAACACTCGTACTCATGTATATGATTTCAACTCATAAGTACCAACCGTTCCTAACAATCTGTTCCCCAAAGAGAGTGTAAAAAAGTAAGTGACTATATACCCCTAAGGTATACCATAATACTAAATGTTCTTTTTTATAACCTTTTAAAACTTTAAAAGTGCACAAAGTGTATACTTATGTCCAAATTCCAGTCTTAGATTTTAGTAAAGGTACCGAGAAAATAATGTGTTAGGTATTAAGTAACATCAAGCTATTCAAATGATTAGCAGGTGTTTTAAAAAAATTTCAGTTCAAATCTAAGGCTAGACTATGGGGACATGACATTCTCTTGAGTCAAAGTAATATCATTTATCTACCAAAATTTTCTTAAACCTAAGACTTATCTGTAATTTTCCGGTTATTATGGAAGCAAGTGGTTGTGACTTATAAAAGGTAGTCTAGCTGTCAGTCATCAGCAAATAATGTCGGCAACTTGGGTTTGTCACTTGAATCTCCAACATAAGGCATGGGATTAAATCCATTAACTCGAGCTGGAACTAGGCATGTTTCCGGAACACAAATCAAGTCGAAGAAATCAAAGGGGTAAAATCCGGAATAGAAAGAAAAGAACAGACGAAAAGAAAGAAGTAGAAGTAGAACCCTTTTTCCACAAACTAAACGAGCCACTATCGCCCCTTATAAGATATTAACGAAGAAAAAGGGTTCCATACAAGTTTTCCACGTGGTATAACCCTTTTCTTAAGAAGACAAAAATTTTTTCCCAAAAAATTTACGGATAACGTACAATTTCACTCCGAAACAACGTACTACAATTAGCACAAACAAACGGAAAATTTATTTAGGCAGTTGTTCAACAACCCCCAAAACAAGGGTTGAAAATTAATTTTTAGAACATTGCCTTTACGGGGCTGTCTCTTTGGTGGTCAGCAGGGAGAGAGAGACTTCCCAAGCTATTTCACACCAGCAGCGTTTTCTGTCCAGGTTAACCTTGGGGGTCCCAAACCCCCCTTCTTGATAAAACCTCCCCAAACCCTCCACACGACCAATTAGGGGTTGTTGCCATAGACTGGCAAAAATAAACAGTTGTTCGTTGCTAACTTCGATCTATTTCTAAACGTCAAAACATTAACCTCCAAAAATAATAAACAAAAGCATAAAAATTTAGTTTTTAATAAAAAGTAATTCACGTTAATCTAGGTAAACAAAAAGGCAATCAATAACAGGTCATTAACCTCTGAGAAAAAAATAATAAAACCTTTCCTTAAAAAAAATGGAAAAATTTTTAAACACCCCTTTGGCCCCAGATAACAGACAGTTTTGCAAAAAAAAAAAAAATAATCAAATTTTCCCTTTTTAAGGGATTTTTAAAACAAAGGTATTTATACATAAAAAAATGCATAATAAATAATATTGTTACGGAATTTTGCAACGTAACAACTCCACCTTTTTTCCCTTTTAAAAAAGAAATTTCCCCTTTTGAAGAGGAAAAAAATTTCTCTAACAACTTTGAACAATTGACATACACCGTTAATTTCCCCCTTAGTTGGTTTTAAATCCTTCGCATGCCAATTGCCCAAATTTACACACCATTCTCATCTCCGATACAAAACCTACTTTCTTCGAACCCTAAAAGGTCCACTAAATTTTCCTGGGCCCAAATTTTGCAGCAAAATAATTTGCAGCATCGGAAAGGACATGTTTCTTTCCATACAAATCACCGACGCTATACGAAACGTGACGTCTCCGCAGATTATACTGCTCTCGACCTATCATTCGCCTTCCGTAAACGTTTTTTTACGAAATCTCTCAGTTTTCGCAGGTTGTTTACTCATCACCCAGTTGGGCAGCTTCGTTATCCTCTGACAATCTAATACCATATTCATCACCATGGGAACCATTTCCTGGGCCAAAATTCACAAAATAAGGACTTGAACCCCGTAACTTCATGGCGAGCACTTCTGCAAGCGCATCCCAATTCTGGTAAAAACTCATCCACTTACGGTGATTCCCCCCCTCAACATATGCATAACATACTTTTTAACACACGATTTAAAATTTTCCCCGGGCGGATTGCAGGGGGGAAAATTTGGGTTGAAAATGATTTTGGCCCCATATGTATTCAAAGTTTATGAACTCACGACTTCGGAACTGAACCCGTTTTCAAAGTAAAAAGTAGGGTACGCCAAAAAACCCTAAATATTTGCTCTTTAATGATCTTAGTTCCCGCTCCCAGCCCTGACGGGAAAAACAAACTAAATTTGCTAAAGTTATCGGTTACAACCAAAATTTTTGATGTCCATGAGATGTTTTTTGGGAAAGGGGCCACAGATATCAGTACTAATTACTTGCCAACACTTAGTAATCTCCAACTGTTTACCCATGGGCCTGCAGGTTTCTTCTGCTCAGGTTTCGTCCTAAGACAAGTACGACATTTCCTTATATACCTAGAAATATCACTCTTCATACCAGGCCAAAATAATCTTGCTATTCGGTGGAATGTCTTATAAATACCCAAATGACCAGCTGTTGGGTCATCATGAAATTTCCGTAGGATATCAGATCTCGACTCCTTTGGAATAACTAATTTTCCAAAAATCAGAGTTTCCACGAAACCGGGAAAAAATTAGATTCCACATATTTATAAATCTTTCCACCTTCCCAACTCGCCATCTAGGATATTTAAGAGGAGTTTCTAAATTTACTCCCTTTTTGAGATACCAAGGGTTTTTTGATGTCAGTGACTCTACATAGTCAAGCTCAAGAGATTCTCCTTCCATAGGAAGAGCTCTTGACAATCCGTCAGCAACACGTTTTCCCGACCAGGCCAAGGCATTACCATAGTCAAATTGTTGTAATCTCCAAAGCCCAACGACCAAGTCGTCCCTGTGGATCTTTTAAGTTTTCCAACCATTTTAAAGAATGACAATCAGTGACCACATAAAATTTTGAAAGTTCTAAGTAACCCCGTAGCTTCTTACCGCCCATAGTACCCCAGACATTCACGTTCTGTAGCAGAATAGTTTCGTTCTGCACGAGAAAGTGAGCGAGAAAGATAACAGATAACATATTCAGTTTCCGTTGTATTTTTTGAACAAGGAGCAGCCAAGTCCATACGAAGAAGCATCAGTTTTAAAAATAAAATGGATAGTTAAAATTGGGACAAGCAAGAATAGGAGCTGAAATAAGGGCATCTTTGATTTTTCTAAAAAGAAGCCTCGCAGGCTTCACCCCAAAGAAACTTTTTACCCTTTCAAAGAAGTGCGGGTAAGAGGAGCCAAAACTGTAAACCTATCGACATAACGCCGATACCACGTGATCATTCCAATCACTCTTCAAACCCTTTCTCGTACTTTCCCTCGGTGGTTTCAAGTTGACAATTGCCTCTACTTTGCCTGGATCCACGGCAATACCAGATCTATTTACAACAAAACCCAAGAACTTTAACTCCGGTCGACAAAAATGACACTTGTCACGATTCAAGGTTAAATTAGCCCCTTTAAGACGATTAAAAACAAGTTCTAAAACTTCAAAATGTTTTTCTAAAGTTGGTGTAGCTATAATAATGTCATCAAGATATTTTAAGATAAAAGGTTCTAATTCTGGCCCAAAACAAGGGTATCTACCAGACGCTAAAATGTTCCCGGCGCATTGTAAACCAAATGGCATTCGGGAAATTGAAACAAACCTTTTTGATGGTACTGTAAAAGCAGTATAAGGTCTAGAAGATGGTTCAACCTCTACTTGCCAATATGCACCTTATCCAGTGAACTCAAGTATTTAGCACCTCCCAATTTCCTTAAAATATCTGAAATATACGGCAATGGCCACGCATCTTTAGCCGTCACCCCATTAAGTTTTCTAAAATCTACACAAAATCTCCAAGACTTATCTGGTTTTGGCACCAATAAGACAGGAGAAGACCATCCACTAGTAGACTTTTCAACGACACCAAGTTCTAACATCTTATCAAGTTCTTTGTTGATAATTTCTTGTTTAAATGGCGATACAGGGTAATAACGCTGTTTTATAGGCTCTTTTTGTTCCACAACAATCTTGTGTTGTACTAGAGATGTACAGCCTAATTTAGAAGGATCAATACTAGAAAAGTAACTATCAACAATGGTATTAAGTTTCTCTACGTCTTCAGGCCCCAAATCAGACTCAGATTGGATAGAATTTAGCACTGGTTCGTTCAACTCAACCTTAGAAAAGTACCATTCGCCTTTTCGCAAATCCGGTACAATACCCATATGTATCCAAAAATCAATACCAAGGACTAACTTATGTCGTAATTGGGGAAAAATATAAATATCAATGACTTTAACTACATCACGCAATCGGATAGGAACAGTAGCTATACCTAACATCGGCACTCACTATCATTAGCAACACGACAATCAAATCCTGTGAACTACTTGAGTGTCACCCGAGACCTTTTAACATTTCCCAGCCCTCAGCATTCATAAAAACTTTATTTGCACCGCTATCTAGTAAACTAAAAAGATAAACCAAGGATATCCACTTTACATACGGACATTCACCTTCACCAACTTGTGCCAAAATGTAGTCAAGTACAAATTTATTTTGAAAGTTATTGACCGAAACGTCGTCTTTAGAAGCGGTAGTTCGTCGCCTATCGCCTCTGCCGATCGTTTCCCAGCTCCCACGATCTCTATCTTTTCTCTGTTGTTATTTTTATCACCATTACCCGGTGATTGTGAAGAATATCCCGTGCGTGCCTTGTTAGAATTTCTATTGCAGGTTGGACAGGTACTTTTGTAAACCTTCCTTACCACAGCCAAAACAACGAAAATCATGTTTCCTCTGCGGGCAATCCTTAACTAAATGTCCTGAGTTACGACATCTCCAACAGACTGGTTCCTGAACTTGGACTTCAGCAACCGATGGTTTAAATCGTCTCGAAGGTCCTGCATATGCTAAGTCTGGTTCCAGACTCAGAGTGGAAAAGCTAGGTGGTTTAAAACTACTAACAGACTCACAGGTTTCTTCTATTTTACGACACAGCACAATCAGTTCAAATGCATTCCTGACTTCCTTAATGCTAAACGTTCTTGAAAGACGGTAAAATATTCCTACGCAACACCTGCATACGCAAAGATTCTGGAACTGGAGTAGGCATCCTGTCAAATAAACTCGTCATAACTGCGACATACAACCCTATGGACTCATTAGCTCCCTGCGTCCTAGAAAGTATTTGTTGCCATAACCTATCGGCTGAAGGAACATACTCTTCTTTCATCAAACGGACCAGACCATCCCAGTCAGAAGTATACCTTTTAGCCAGTTAAACATCCGCAACGCATCACCTGAAAATAGGTCCCTCGCAGAAGCAAAAGTTGTACTTTGTCCACATTCCTACTCTGACAGTGTTCTTCCACATCTTCTAAAAATGCATTAAAAGATTCACATGGTTTACCAGAAAATTTTAACTGCCACTTATAAACAGGCACGCTTATACCAGCTGATCCGACATATTCAAATTTGTGCACCTACAGTAGGTGGGTGTTGACCAGTAGGAGAGGAAGTAGCTACATTTAAAGCGACTATTGGATTAGAGGTGTTATGCAAACCATCCTGAAATCGCGGATCAGTAATTACACCTGCTGGTTGTTGAGTAGCAAGTGATGTTTGACGTTTGAGATTATATTCTCCGATTAAGTCCATTAGACTTTTCAACAATAGTCCCCGCTTCTCCATTAAGGCTGCATCATCAGACTTAATACATTCCAATCTCCTATAAGTGTGATCTATCTTTGTTTCAACCTTCCTGCTTTGATTCGGTGAGCCAGAAAATGTGGTCAAAATAGAAAGAATATCTGTTAGCTTTTGCTCACAAATATCAAGTTCTTGAATTGGGTTTCCTCAGGAGAAAGTTGCTGACCAAACGAAGAATCTTTTCGACACTCAAGGCAGCTCGAAGACTTTTCCTTAATGAGTCCACATTATCAGACTCTGCAATGCCACGAGCTAGCTCCCACACAAGTTCCTCCTTACTCAATCTATCAACATCAAGTTTAAAAGACATTTTTATTTTCTTACAGGAGCCCCTTAAAATTTTCAGTAAAATTCAAATCCAAAAATTGACCCAATGTTCTTATCAATTCAATAAAGTAATAAGTAAATTTAAATTGTATGGCAATATCAAATCAGGAATATTGTATATCAAAATCAGAAAAGTATGATATTACAAAGATATAAGTATGCTGCGGTTACAATGTACGACAAAATTTTAAAGTGGTATGCAAAAATTTTGTTACGAGTAAAATAAATACCAAAATTTAAAGTACACTATTAAAATCAGTAAAAACAATACCAAGTTCGTAAGTCAAATTTAGTTACAATAAGTTAAATATCCAAACTAACAGTTACGTAACATCGTTACAACAAATTCCAAGTTTCAAGAAAATTTAGTAAACTTTAAATAACCACCAAAATTTAGAAAGTGAAAATCAATAATATACCCTACCGTTATTGATTCTTGACAGCTTCAAGCCAAAATACAGTCAACATGACCCTTTCTGACAAAAATTGACAAACTTGTCCCTTCAAGAATATGCGGCCTCTACACGTTGGGTGCCAATTTATTACGAGAAATTTTATAATTTGTAGCACTAATTGATACAAGTAAATGTTAACGCCCCACTTGGGCAAAAAATAATTATCTAATGAAAGTCTAAATTAAATTTATTACGGGCCATTTTATACGCCAATTTATTACAGGAACTTTTATAACCAAATTTATTATTTTTGCCCAAGTGAGGCGTTAACATTTGTAAGTATTTATTGTAACCATCTTTAGCCAATGAATGATTAAGTTAATTATTTTTTATTTCTGAGCTAGCCGAGCACTTCCTTAGATAATTGTCTATTAACTAATTTATTAGATAATAATTATTATTTTTTGGCCCCACGTTGGGCGCCAATTTATTACGGGAATTTTAAACCCAAATTTAATACCAGAATTTTATAACGCCAATTTATAACAGGCAAATGTTACGCCCCACTTGGGCAAAAAATAATAATTATTATCTAATAAATTAGTTAATAGACAATTATCTAAGGAAGTGCTCGGCTAGCTTAGAAATAAAAAATAATTAACTTAATCATTCATTGGCTAAAGATGGTTACAATAAATACTTACAGTCGCATGAGGCTCTACGCAAAGGCGAGTGCATTCTTGACGGGGATATTGTCAATAAAAGTCAAAATATAAATATACTAGTTAATGCTTTATTACAAAAATAATAAAATAATTTAACAAATTCCTACCAAATTGGTGGATGCGCCTTTTAAACCAAACTTTAATAAGATTTTAAATTATTGAAAACTATATAAAAAAAAATGTAAACTAAATTTTGACTTGTATACAAATTTAATGTTACTAAACCAAGAGCTGGACAATTAATAAATTGTCAGCAATATAACTCTATATATAACAAAGTCCGTAAGATAACAACTTTTACAGAAAACCCTCTAGTATGTTACCCACCTATACGTAAGGCCATAAGTTGCATTTAAAACTTTTCCATAGGCACTTACAAATTAAAAAAATAATAAAATGAAGCAGAATGACGTTATGGACGTTACAGCAAAATGTCTGAGAGCTCTAAGGCTTAAACAAAAAATATATCCGGTCAAGGGTTAAACAAAAACAAGTGTCAGTAATTCTATCTAATTAATCAATTATCAAATGCAATATTTATAATTAAACCGTATAAGATTATTACCAAATGATTAGCAATAAATCTTATACCTCCTACCACAGATTGATATACAACACTCGTACTCATGTATATGATTTCAACTCATAAGTACCAACTGTTCCTAACAATCTGTTCCCCAATAGAATAGTGTAAAAAGTAAGTGACTATATACCCCTAAGGTATACCATAATACTAAATGTTCTTTTGATAACCTTTAAAGCTTTAAAAGTGCACATGTGTATACTTATGTCCAAATTCCAGTCTTAGATTTTAGTAAAGGTACCGAGAAAATAATGTGTTAGGTATTAAGTAACATCAAGCTATTCAAATGATTAGCAGGTGTTTTCAATAAAAATTTCAGTTCAAATCTAAGGCTAGACTATCGACATGACATTCTCTTGAGTCAAAGTAATATCATTAATCTACAAAAATTTTCTTAAACCTAAGTATTATCTGTAATTTTCCAGGTTATTATGGAAGCAAGTGGTTGTGACTTATAAAGGTAGTCTAGCTGTCAGGGCATCAGCAAATAATGTCGGCAACTTGGGTTTGTCAAATTTTTAATCTCCAACATAAGGCATGGGATTAAATCCATTAACTCGAGCTGGAACTAGGCATAAGCTGCATTGGTCGGAACACAAAATCAAGTCGAAGAAATCAAAGGGGAAAAATCCGGAATAGAAAAAAAAGAACAGACGAAAAAAAAATAGAAAGTAGAACCCTTCCAAAACCCAAACGAGCCACTATCGCCCCTTATAAGATATTAACGAAGAAAAGGGTTCCATACAAGTTTTCCACGTGGTATAATCCTTTTTTAAAGAAGACAAAAATTTTTCCCCAAAAAATTTACGGATAACGTGACAATTTAATTCGAAACAACGTACTACAATTACCCAAAAACAAACAAAATTTATTTAGGCAGTTGTTCAACAATCCCCAAAACAAGGGTTGAAAATTAACTTAGAACATTGCCTTTACGTGGGCTGTCTCTTTGGTGGTCAGCAGGAGAGAGAGTTTTCCCAAGCTATTTCACACCAGCAGCGTTTTCTGTCCAGGTTAACCTTGGCGGTACCAACCCCTTCTTGATACAATTCTACCAACTCACACACGACAATTAGTTGGTTCGGCCATAGACTGGAAAAAATAAACAGTTGTTCGTTGCTAATTTTGACCATTTCAAACGTCAAAACATTAACCTCCACAAATAATAAACAAAAGCATAAAATTTAGCTTAATAAAAAGTAATTCACGTTAATCTAGGTAAAAAAAAAGGCAATCAATAACAGGTCATTAACCTCTGAGAGAAAATAAAATCAAAAAAAACCTTCAAAAATGTAAAAAAAAAATGGAAACAATTTAAACTACCCCTTTTGCGCTCCAGATAACAGACAGTTTTAAGCAAAAGAAAAACAAAATGATGGGCTACAACTGCTCCCCTTATTTTAAGGATTTTCATACAAAGGTATTTATACATAAAATAATGCATATATAAAAAATATTGTTACGTTGAATTTTGCAACGTAACAATCCTACATAGAATATGCAAATGGTACGTAACTTTTATCCACTTATTGATACTTTATTTTAGCGAGGTGTTTTCTTAAGTCAGTTGCGCGTATTACAAATTTAAAGATATGTGTTCTAAGGTCGCAGTACCGCCACAACCTGCTATTACAAGGTGGGGCATATTTATCCCCGGGGTTTTAATATTACCATATAAATTATAATGTGGTAAAAAATGTTATTGAAGTTTTACGAAATGATGATAAAGGGTAAAAAAAGAAAGAAGTTATAAATGCACCAAATGTTAAATCCGATTTAAAAATTTTTTTTTGAAAATTTTGGATATCTTCCGGATGTGATTGAACAGTTATAAAAACAAAATGCACTCCTAGTGCCTTCATTTCATGTATTTCAAATTACTATAGACAAGCTTAAATCTGTTCCTAATGAAATTGGCGACAAATTAAAATTATATGTACAAAAAATCTTGGAAAGAAATCCAGGATTTTTAAAAATTAAACCTATTTTTGAGGCACTACAAAATGAAAGAACTTACTTGTAAAATCATTTTCGTTTTACTCCAGTTACAGGCTGTGATGTCGAAAGGAGCTTTTTTAGACTTACAGATATTTTAAATTATAAAACAACTAATTTTATCGAAACCAACTTTGAAAAGACTTTTTTTTCCCTAAAAGCAAATAAATTGTAAAAACCCCTTTGTTATGTTTTTTTTCACATTTTTTTTTCATTTATTTATAAAAAAAATCTCTTTAATCCGCACGCCAATAAATTTACGAGAAATAAAAAACGTAGAGAGAACAAGCTCGTTCCGAAATCCGGGCACTAATAATTAGTATCAAATCAAATAAAATATGCTTTATTGTTTAAAAAATGAGATTCTTGTTAACAAAGATGTAAAAAATAAAACTATAAAATTGGACTTAAATACAATAAAATAAAATGTTTAAAAATTAACTAAGTCTAAAAAACAATTCATAAAAGATGTTTAAACCCTTGAGGATCACCAAGTCATTGGAATTAATACACATAAATAAAAAATAAAATTTAATCACTCTCACAGGCCCAGTAAGTATATTTTAAACTACTGTAACAATTTAAAACAATATTACGCATACTAATCAATGGTGTCAGATGTTAAAATATTAGATACAAAAACAAAATAAAACAATAAAAAATATAATAGATTAATTCACTAACACAAAGTTTAATATTTAGTCGGTTAATATGCCTTAGTCTGCAAGAACTATTTAAATAATCGCCTAAAGTTTTATCAATTTTAATATTTTTATAATTACTGAGAAAAATATAAAAAGGTGTGAGCACACTCACTTTTAAACCTAACCTAACCTAATCTGTTGAAACCAAATGAAACCAGAACTGGGTAACGATAGCGACAACAACTAATGCACTTAAACCGTGTACTAAAGGAAAAGGGCCAAACAACAATAATCATATTTCTGCACGCCAATGCTCGTCCGCACGTTGCCAAATCGGTAAAAATATTCTTAGAGACACTTAAATGGAAAATCCTACCCTATCCGCCATATTCTCCAAATGTTGCTCCTTTCGATTACCACTCGATTAATGGCTTATGGCCTGTCACTTCTTATAAAAATTTTCAAAAATGGGTTAATTCTTGGATTACCTTAAAAGACGAGGCTTTCTTCAGACGCAGCATTCATTCCCTCCCAATAGATGGGCAAAAGTAGTAGATTTGCGATGGGCAATATTTTAAATAATGTATTGTTTGTTTTTTATTTAGAATAAATATTTTCTTTTTTAATACAAAACGCAAAGAATTAATTCCAACACCCAATGTTTTAGTTATTTCGGTTTTGATATCCATCCCAGTAAACTAAATCAGTTAATTCTCATCATTTACGTCAGTTAATGTTATATTTATATTCGACTATAAATATCTTAAATTCCCTAAACTCGCAAAATGTTTTTAATACATGCGACTAAACATCCGAACTTTAGCACCCCCCGGACTTTTTACATTCAATTGCGGCTCACCGGTCGGCATTGATCATTAAACGCGGGTTCATATTTAGGCGTCGCGGGCCCATAAATCGGCGTTGCCGTTATCCGATGTCACCGACGCCGACCGACGCCACGTCTCTATCTGGCGTAAATCCTACATCGCGGCACGGATGCGGACGCTTTTAAAACAAAAACAATACGATAAGTCCCACAACGGATGCAATTTTTCACCCTGATGTTGGTATAGCCAGCTTTAGAGATCCCCGAAAAGCGAAATAAAAGTAGTTATTGCCAATTACAGGTTTAGATAACTATTTCTAATATTACATAGCAATTGAATTAAAATATGTTTCGGTCAAAAATCTCTGTTGGTAGGCTTTTTATAAATAAACAAATATAAATTTTAGGTTTTATTTAAAATCAGCAACAAGTTTAAATAAAAAGTAACTACAAAATTTGTCGTCAATTAATTAATAAAGTCGAAATTAAACCCATTTGTAATGATTTTATTTTTGTTTATCCTAGTTTAATATACAGAGTGTCCCAACTTTATTTATACACTAAATATCTCTGCTCCTATACATAATACAGAAAAAAACTTAGGTGAAAAAATGTGTATTTGGTAACACCAATTTAATTAACAATACTGGTAAACATACAGCGTGTCTCAAAAACAGTGTTTTCATTGTTAAGTACGTTTTTTAAAAGGAATTTTGTATTTTTGCCAAATTTTAACTCTACATTTAATTCTACAAAAAAATTTACATACATCTTATGTCAATTATTGCGGGTTTTTTAAGATAAAGGTAACTATTTAAAGGGACTAAATTGGTCACTCTGACACTAAAAAATTATTTTAAAATAATTTTGACAGAAAATATACCCCAAACGGTCATAGTTTAAGCATTTTTTATAGGATATTAATTGTTTTTATTCTTTAATCGTTTTTAAATATTACGTAAATAAATTAGAAAATACTACAATTATAGGGAAAAAAATATTGTTGGTAAAAGTGGTCAAGAGAAATAGCTGAAAATTATTTTCAAGTTACTGAAATGGCCGCTAGGGGCGTAACTGCAATCTTGAATCTAAAAATGTGAAGTTTCTGCTAATTTTGCTATATAAACCTAAGAAAAAATACCTGATCTTTAAAGTTGAGGATAATCTGAACCTTTTTTGTTTGACAATTTTTGCTATATCTCTAAAAATAAAGTGGTGGGGGTATTCAAAGGTTTCCGTTTTAACAAACTTGGGCTAGTTGAAAAGGGCTATTCTTGGGCTATAAATCTTAAAATATTTAAAGTTTTGTTAGTTTCACACGTCGCCGCTAGAGGGCTTTTTTCGACAATCCGAGAAATGGTTAATTTTCTCAAAAAAAAAAAAATCATTGGTACAATTTTTTCTTTATGAAAAAGTAGCTAAATAAAGCCTAAACAAGCTCGAGAAAACCGTATCTCGATATCTTGTTCCTTACCTAAAATGTAGGCCAAAGAAAATTTTATTCGTCAATATTTTAAAAACTATAAAAGCTACAAGAAATATTACATGACATAAATTATGTATTTTAATAAAACCTTTAATTTAAGTTTTAAAATATTTTCGTTCATACGCAATACTTTACGAGTTATAATCAAAAAATCGAATTTTCAGGATTTTTTCAAAGTATACCCCTAGAATTTGCTTTTTTTATTATAACTCGTAAATCTGCATTTAGATAAAAAAAATTTTTCAACCAAATTAGGGTTTTTAATAATACACAAATTATGTTTTATAAAATATCTTGTAGTTTTTATAGTTTTGAAATTTTTACGTATAAAATTTTCTTTTGTCTAAATATAAGTTAAGGGAAAAATTTGCACTTTTTTTTAAAGAAAAATTATCCAATGCATTTAATTTTTTTTAAAAATTTAAACCCTTTCCGGGGTCGAAAAAGCCCTCGGCGGGAAAAAAACAAATATTTAAGATAACCCAAATCTCTTTTTAGACCCAAATTTGTTAAAAACGGTAAGCCCTTTCGAAGATACAGGGTGTGTTTGACGACAACCTTTTAATACCCCCACCACTTTATTTTTAGATATATATTAAAAATTGTCAAACAAAAGGTTAAAATTTTCCCGACTTTAAAGATCAGGTATTTTTTTTTTGGTTTAAAATAGCAAAAATTTACAGAAACATCACTTTTTTTGATTCAAAATTCAGTTACCCCCAAACCCCTTCAAAAAAATTTAAAATAATTTTCATATTTCTCTTGAACTTTTATCAACAATATTTTTTCCAACCTGTGGGTAACTATTTTCTGAGATACAGCCGGCCTCCTTTCTTAGTTGACCACCCTGTACAGTATAAAATACATGTTTGATGTAAAATTAAAAAAATAGTCAAAATTGGGCAAAATATCCATTTAAAAAAACGTACTTAAAAAGAAACTCTGTCTTCGGGACATCCTATATATTTACCAATACTCTTAATAAGGTTATCGTTACCAAACACACATTTTGTCTTTATTAATTTTTTTTTTGTACAGGACCAGAGCTATTCAGTGTATAAATAGAGTTGGGCACCCTTATTTTTAAAAAACCGGTAAAACCTTTTAAAAAAAATTTGGGGTTTTATAATTTTTTTTTAAAATTTTTGGGATGTGAAGTGTCCGTCACTGTCAATCAAGAACATTGGTGTGTCAACTTGTTATCGAAAGTTATTTCGAAAAGTTTCAATTAATGCCAAAAAAGATGTTATAAGTATATTAAAATATTGCTAAATATTTTAAATAGTCTATGTTTTTTTTTCAACTGGAAAAGGAATAAGTCCGCAACATAATGGCACATTAAATTAAGAATATAATAGAGCGAGACCAGATGCAACAAAGGTAAGCTAAAAAATTATCGCAAATATAAAGAAGAGTAGGATAAAATCAGACCGAAATTATACTTTCAGTGTGTCTTTCAAGCAAAAGACCGTAAAAACCAAAATTGCAACATATTTGAAAAATAGGTACAGGCTTCAAGTGGAAAAACCAAATTAAAAAACAATATTTGATGGGCTTGCCAGATAGCGTTCAAAAACTTTTTTTTTTTTAAAGTATATTAAAAATAAAATTTGGATC